>JABFQC010004075.1:0-13131 GCA_022817085.1 Psilanteris sp. ZL-2020 | reverse complement strand
TTGATATGCAGAGTACAAGTAAGTTAAGCAGTGTTTGCGACGACTATATCTGGATGGGGATAACTATTTTTAAAATATAATTTTAATATAATAATATCTTTTGCAATATGTAAAAGGAATATGTATTAGGTTTTTAACAAATTATATAATTATACGAATATAATAAAAGTATATAAACATAAACAGTAAATATAAAAGTCGCAATATAAACAGTAAAATTAGGATACTCTTGCAAATCTGATAAAAATAGCTATATTGTATAATAAAAAATGCTACATAAATTGAATTAATTATTATGTGTACTGATTATTTTACTATTAATATAGTAATTTTTATCAGACTTGCAAGAGTATCCAAGTTTTCCTATTTATATTGAGATTTTTTAAATATAATTTTTCTCCGTGAATTTGATGCAATAAAGTCGACATAGTTTCAACTGATTTATCTGTCGTTTCTTTTGTTCCACTTACGCAATAATATTGATGCAATGTTGGCGAAACAGTGTCAACCGAAACATAGTCTAAATGTTGTCAATTAACAAAATTGGCTAAATGTTGGCTAATCGTCCGCTTATAATTAAAATTAGGACACAAAATTGAATATCGTCGTTCGACTGTAAATTTCTGTATAAGTATTTGGTTCAAATAAAATGATGCAACGGATTATTTGTTTATAATATTATTCTATATGGTATTAATTTTCTAACACTGATATTTGAATATCGATTTTATTATTGCCCATTATATATTTTGTATATATTTAGAGCTATATATTATTTATTTATTAATATATAGCTTTATTATTAATAATAACAATAATAATAATAATAATAACTATAATAATCCAAAATTCAAGATTTTACTTCTAAAGCGACATATTTTTGGTAATATTTTTTATAACCTAATTCTCGACAATTATTTGTTGTTAACTTTTATCGTTATGTTTTATATTAACGTTTAATTCCATTAGATGTATTCTATCAAGTGGCTTAAATATCAAGTAGGTATAAAGTTAATATTGTTTATTAAATTATTGCAAGTAAAATAACATAATATAATATATAATAAACCCAATAATATTTCATAAATACGTCATGTCTAATTTAATTTTAATAAATTAATTTATAATAACTTATTTAGAAACTAAAATAAATTGTATAATAAAGAAAACGTTAAATAATATTTTGCATAAATAATTATTAGTTTAAAATAATTTGTGATAAATTCGTTAATATACGTTGTAAGTTGCGTATAGGGCATACATGAATAACGTTGTTTTTGAAAGGTTCTTTAATTTTCAAACATTTGTTTTTTGGGTGTACTAAATTAAAGAGGGAAGAGAAAAGAACCCACAGTTGCCAGTATAAGACAAATAAGTTATTTTTGTCACAGTTATTCTTTCCGATTTTCTTAGCTTTTAGAAATTAGTACTGACTTTTCAATTGTACCAAATATGTTTAAATTTATAAAAAAAACAGTATATAAATGAATTACATAAATTCACTTTTAATTAAACTTAATTTACCCTAACTCTAAAACAATCCTATGATAATTTTTGTTTAAAAAACAATGAAGCATTCTTCATTATTATTTGTTTAACTTATTTATTTTTCCTTTTTTACTCTTCATTCATATTGTAATTAATATCAGCTTTAACTGGGTACCAATTTTACATCAAGATCAAGGTTCATATATTTTTTGAACGTTTTTGTTCTTTTTGTACGAATATACACTGATAGAAATAATATAGTAATCGTAGGGTGATATGCTCCGTAATGTACATTTTTTAATATAATATATATTAATATAGTTTATAAATAATATAATGTCTATTATATATATAAGAATATTCTTTATTTCAGTGTACCATCAAACAATATATTGAATATTGATTTTTACCAGCTTTAGGCTAATTATAAGCTAGTACTAAATACTTATTAACTAATGGGAACTAATATGGATTCAATTATTATTGATAACAATGATTCTATATTATACAGATATCAAACTAGTATAGATGACCAATGCTGGCATATCCATCACTAATGGAGTGTCCCTATTACAGTTTCTCTGTGGGCAGTTTTCCTGACCTGGTACGCGCAGAAAAAAGTATAGTAAAAGTCCACTATATTTTATGATAATGAAAGCACAAAGACAATGTTTTTTAGAATTTAAAAGAAGTTATAATATTTTAGTCTATAAATTCTAATATATATTAATTCTGAAAAACAATATTTTTTGTCCTCGCTTTATCATATGTCATAGAAAACATAATGTAATTAAACCCTAATATCGACCAAAGAGAATACTTAAAGATCAAGCTTTTCCTAATCAGAAATCTTAAGTATTACCTTAAGTATATATAAAGAAACCAGAAGTATGAATATTACACCTTAGTCGGAATTAAATATAACTCGAAGGTTAGTTCACAAATACCATTTCCTGTTTTAATTTTGATTATTTATAATAGCGTTTTGGTGATACTTTATATATAAAGAATTATGTATATAATTCCTGTGTCGATTATCCCATTTAAAATTCAATTCCATTTCCATATCGTATTTTAAATATCAAAATGGACGACGTACTAATTTCATGCCCTATTGGAAATATTTCATACTTTTTTAAATAATTTTTACTAGAATTCTGTTTTTCCGAATTGGGCCTTGGGTGATCAATTAGGATTCAATCCTCGAGACCATCATAATATCCAAAGTTATAATGATATACCGTATTCAACCAAAATCTGCATTACTTTGTATTCTCAATCTGGGTCATATTTCACTCCAATTCGTGTTTAGAAGTTGACGCATCGATTGATATAAATTAGGAAATACAATGATAAAGGATATTATTTATTCACCATCACACACGGAATATAATATTACTACACCAATGTCATTATTAAACGGAATCAGCATCACGGTGTACTTACTTTAACGCATTGAAACTTCACAATAACTTCCACGATTAGCACAATTACGAGTCGTTACACGTATTTATCAAATTGTAACAGTTAAACGTCAAAATTGCGATACAATAACATCGTCAAATGAAAATAATGAAAGGCAGTTTACTTTAAATTTGAGATACTAACATTCCTCAATGGAAGGACGAAAATGTTTATTTCGACGCTTTTTGCGTTCATTTAACATCCCCCAGCAGGACCATGTCTGAGTTAAACGAATGGCTTAATTCTGGCACAGCACTGGTTACCAGATTATGGCAACGAGGTTTGTGCCAGTATTGGCCAAACTACGGTTAACAATCAAAATATTAGCGAAAGTCAGCTGAACCAGACTTGGTTAACATTGATAATCAGTAGAGTACACCAGAGTCGAGTCAGGCATCACATTTTGTATTATTATTATTATTACAATTTTTCGCCTCAGGATAACCCCTGCATGGCTGACAAGTTAACAGAGAAGATATAATATAATAAAAATTAGAAATACTTTAATTTATGGAATTTGTCTGAATCACAAATAAGTACCGATGAAGTCTCTTTTTAAAAATAAATAAAATTGATGAGGTTTCAATGCTGTCAGGTAATTCAGTCCAAAATTTAGTCGCGCTAACAATAAAAGATTTTTCAAATACATTAGTTTTATAACGGTTTCCATGAGTTCACGGTATGAACTCCATACATATCTATCTATCGCCAAAGTACGTTCAGAGAAGTGGTCAGCAAGGTACTGAGGTTTCCCATCACGAAGCAAACCAAAAACCGTACATCTCAAGAAATAGTTGCCGTATTATATAGTCTAATACGATACAAATAATGTGCCAGATAAAAACCAGTACTCAAAAGTTAGGAAACCATTACTAGGAGATTACTGGTAAAGTACTAGGCTAATGTTATCACTACAAGAATTGTAAACTACTAGGCCTACGCTGGTTTACAACTGTGCCAACTCTGGTGCCAGTACTGGGACACTATTGGGATATTTGTATTGGTCCTACTAGATCCTTAAATCCCAACGGTTTTCCATATTTATATCCGCAATATGTCTTATTCGCGTAAAAAAATTAGTAAGGCATGTATCAGGTTAAATGGTTGGATAATGATCGCGAACCTTGTTGTTGCCCATGCAATTCTACACATTATCCATCGTAATGCCATATATATTTCTCAAATTTAATATGGGACCACGTGGGCAACAACATGGCTTGCGCTCATTTGCCAACCATAATAGCCTGATTCTTGTCTTACATTTTCCTTACTATTTTTTTTACGCGGGATCCCAAATTCGAGCCACAGAAATAACTTGAATCTGATTTCCCTGAATCCGTTGGTTTTTCAATTTTAACACACCGGCTTAGACTTTTTAAAACTCTTTCGCTCGAAAACGTTCACCGCGAGTCATTCGGCCCGAAGCAATGGAACTTGGGCAACTTGTCAAGTCGTCCGTTAAACGTCACGGTAAATTTTGGCGATCGTCAAAAAATGCGGCCAATCGGAACGCAAATTTGAATCAGCGACTGATGAAATCTTCGTCCTTGCCGTATATATACCGAATTGGAAATGTGTCGCGGCGTGATTATCATACTGACATGTACCGCGAACGCTTCATGTAGCCACGAGAATTACGAGCCAGATCGCGCGCTGCGATTGGCGCAGCGCTGCCTGGTACATTTTGCTATTCCATGGAATGCGGAAAACTACAGATGAATCAGCCTTGGGTTAAATGTATGTGCGAGTCTACACGTATAGGTATATGCGTTTAAATGAAAGGGTGGAAAAAAGAGCGCCGCGGAGATAAAATGAAAAGGGACGGCAAAAAATGAAATGCAGCAGTCCGCCGCGAATCGAGGAGTATTAAATAGAGGAGGAGAAAATTTCATTGTTTTTTTTTTTGTTTGTTCCTTGTCGAGTTATTTTTGCGCGAAGGATATTTCCAGTCGAACAACTATTCAAAATTCCGGCCGACTTTTGAGGAGTCGACGAGCCGGGGAAGGCGGTCGTTAATTAAATTAATTAATCAGTCCTCGATTTGTTCGGGTCAAAGTTCGCGTTCGGTATTCTAATTCTTGTCGTTGCGGAATGAAAATAAAACGTGGACAAAACAGTTTTCCGCGCTTTCTTCCTCGCGTCAATTCTTCTGACCAACTTTGTCGGTCTCTTATTAAGTCAATGCTATTTAGCGAGATGCAAAACCAAATCGATTTTACGACCAACGTCGTCTCGAACTTGTAACCGCGACGGAATAAGGAGTGACGGTCAAGGGATAGTGCGGGGAGGGGATGAACGAGGAGACGGTACTTCCTTCGGATTTGCCGAGATTGGGGAACGGTCGATGATAGAGCGACTGAAATGAATATGTTTCGTTTACCACAACAATGCCGCTACTAAATCTAGAACTTCAACAAGTAGCTGTTGACGAAAAGAGATGTCGCCGAGGAAAAAGAATATCTTGGAAAAGGGTGTTTAGAACGGCGATAACCCGGCGCAAATAGGGGATGAAATATTACCGACCGATAACAGAAGGTTCATGAATGAAAGTTTGATTCGAATCATTAATTCGATTGATTTCTTGATCGATAAAGCGGGAATACGTTGTAGTACATTACTTGTATTTTGTTATTTCTCTTTCAATTATCATTATAAATTTTGTTCTCAGTTAAGTAAATATAGATGTGTGTAGAATAATAAAAAGTATAGAATAATACATAATAACAATAAGAAAGAAAAGAACAATTACAACAGAAATAACAAAAACAAAAAAAAAGGAGTGAATGGATTTTTTATATTTTTTGTTCTGATATCTGTCTTTTTCGATCTTATGATTCGGGTAATTAACAATCAAACTGAGCATGAAGTTATGTCAACAAACTCGTTGCATTATTTCAAACGTTAATTAATTTTGTTGGATGCAAATGAAATTTCATTCTTTGTATGGTGTTGTAAATGCGCAATAATCTATAGTCTCTAAATGATTACAACTTGTACACGGTTTTACTGTAACTGATATTAATATTTGATAAGAAACATGGTCTGATGATTATTATATGCTAGGTATGTGATCAAAATTTAATTGAAACGTATCTGATTAAAGTTTAATATAATTATTAATTTATTTATTTATTAATTTAAGGTTTTCTGTATATACACGTATTATATATGAAAGTCTTCTTTAAATACTGTTAAATTGCAGTTCTAATTGTAAGTTACTGGGAACGAGAAAGATTTCCAAAATTTAACTTTATTTTAATTTCTTGTATATTACCTTATTATAAGTTTATATTAATTTATAATGGGTATATTACGGGTATCCCTATTCAATCAATATGAATTAATAGAATAATGTTTTAGAATATTAATATTTCTAATAATTAATTGATTTGTTTAAGTAAATGATTTTAATGTAATAAGAAATTTTGTACATTAAATAACCTGCATATTTTCAAATTTCACTTTTTGGTAAATTAAATATTACTTTGAGAAAACTGGATAGTACTATGTCGTTGGTAATAAGCATAGATGGGTAAAATCTAATATTTAAATAGTGAAATTACACTTTACTATCTCAAATAGTACGGTTACTTGCGCACTTAAATTTGCGTACACTTGTATGGAATTAAGAAACGACTTAAATATTTAATTAAAAATATTTTATTATTACGTGTTAATTTTGACCTGCAATTTTTTAATAATAAATATTAGTTAGAAAAATGAATCGCAAAAACACTGTAAATATTATCTAAGAAATTTAAATAGGTAGTTTAAATAAAACATAAGTATGGTATATAGATGTACATAACATTTATTATAAATTATTTTATAGTAAACTTTCGTTTGAGTTTTGAATAAATGTGTATGCTTTCATATGTTTGTACATATATAAATTACTATCATAAAAATATAAAATAAAAAACAAAAAAACTATTAACATTCAAAAATAGTTAACATCATTGATAGTAATTGTTACTATTGAAGTTGTAACTTATATACAATTACATATATATACCTTACTATTTTTACTAGTCAAAGAATAGGCATATTAAAATATAGCTATCCTAACTATCAGTTTATAGAAATATTGTAGGAAAAAGAGTTTGAGATTTTAATATCGAAAAATCATGTATTCTTATTTCTCGAAAGTAAATACGTGTTTACGTCAGTTTTAGTTAAGATTATATCAATCGAACGATTTTCTGACATAAAGACAACAAATAATTCTTACTTCATTGTGTTAAATACAATGGAAGATGAAATTGAAATGCAAATTTATTGATTAAAATAAATACCTATTACCTTATTTATTTTTAATTATTTACATTTTTAAATTTATAAAATAAAATGAATTATGATTTTACAGAAAGAAATTATAATAAAAAGTAAATTATAAAAAAATAGTAGAAATAATGATAACACTAATGCGTACACACAAAATACATACATAATTTGTATACTAAGTTTTCTTCTTAAAAAGAAAATTCTCCTGCTGAAAAAGTCTTCAGGATAATTTCAATTTTTCTATTTATACCATAATCTGTTGAATCCCATAATTTTCTCAACTAAACTAAATAAACAGCACCTATTATATTCGCAGTGAAAAATGTTCCTTGACAACATAAATCAAATCTCAGTAATCTATTCTTATTTTAATTATTAAATATTCGACGTTTACGAATTTTGTATAGCGTAAAATTGAAAAAGAAAAAAAAAATTTAAGCTGTCACTTCCAGCTTGTCAGGAGACTATAAACCCAGCAGCGGATTAATTCGGAAAGTAAAAGATTTTGACTAGCGGAAAAGCCAAGCTCTAAAAACCGCATCAATTAAGACAAAGAAAACTTCTACAAATAATACGGTTAGAAAATAAAGAGGTCATTTCACCGCGTTACCTAAAAAAGGATCATTTTTCATCAATAAATGAATTAAGATAGTAGTACTTCGTGAAAACATAAGTCCCATAACAGATGGATTTGTAACTTGTTAATATTACGTTGATCCAAACTACCAATATATAGCCATACTTAAAGTGTACATGACAAATTTAATGCTTCCTGAAAACCGTGGAAAATAAGCTGGAGATAATTTTGAAATTTAGAATGAAGTTCTGGAATTGTCCGTATTACTTTGGGAAATAATATTTAATGGATTTATGGATTAGGTAGATACGATTTTTCATGGAATCATTTCGATTACTTATTGTTCATGGGATTTGTTGGTGCCAGATTATGTGAAATTATAATACGATCATACGAGCGAAAACTAATGTGTCAAAAGTATTTTGCAGGGGATATTTTTTACTTTACTTTAATTTAAATTTTATGGAATATATGGATGGAACAAAGAATAATTTATAAATTTATGTTTGTCAATTAAATAACCTCCAAAACGTATTATAAACATTGAACGTAAACACAGAATTCTTAATGCAAACAAAGCCATTTTTGACCCAAACATAAGAATATGAAATGTAAACAATAGAATTTTGGATGTTTATGTAAAGATTAATTCTATAATTATACATCACATTTTAGTGACGTCTTTCTGTTTTACATTGTATTTTTTTGGATTACGCAAACAAAAATTTTGTTCATAATCTCTTGTAAAAAAACGATTTATTTATTTATTAAAAATTGGTTTAAATTAATTTAAATGATGATAATTATTTTTATTCGATCAAATCTAATATATTTTCATGAAATTAATACGGATTTTCGATAACAAAAATTCAGAATTTAAATATATTTACATTTATATATCTAGATATATATATAAACATGAATATGCATATAACAACGTTCGCATATTGCAAATATAAACTTATTGTCAAATGTGTTGATTTCTTTCAGTAGTAAAATCGTAATTATTCATTTTTATTGTGTATTTGAATTGACTGAAACGTGCAGATGCATGACAAATAATATTTAAAAAGTAATACTTTATTGTTCAAAAATTGTAATGCGCGTATACATGAATTTGTGAATGTTGCAATAAATAATTTTGCAATCTGAAGCGTTGCAAATTTGATCTAAAAATAGTGTAATGAAAATCACGAAACTTAGAGAGTTACAAAGATTTATAGAATGCAACGCGCACACATCAAGACTGTCGAGATTACCATGCGGTATACCGATATCCTGGACGTTCATTATTATCATTTGTATTTGTCAAAGGACATCGTATCTATCTCAG
Organism: Psilanteris sp. ZL-2020; assembly: GCA_022817085.1. Taxonomy (NCBI): domain Eukaryota; kingdom Metazoa; phylum Arthropoda; class Insecta; order Hymenoptera; family Scelionidae; genus Psilanteris; species Psilanteris sp. ZL-2020. Next base: position 3,985 of record JABFQC010004075.1, on the reverse strand, counting down.
AATAATCTACGTAATTCCTTTGACAATGCGACATAAATATAGATGATTCATTGGGATGATTCATACAGGAAATATCTAAATTAACATTGTTTATAAAAATTAGTTTGTATCATTATTATTACATGTATTAATGTTAATCTTAAGACAAATTTATTTATATTCCTAACAAAATATAACAATACAAAATATTGTTAATTCTGATAACTTATTCTTTGTATTTAAATCATAATAATTTTGTTTATCCCCCTCGGGAGAAAAATAGCTACTTTTCCATTCCATTATTTTTGTTGAACATAAACTAATCAGCATTAATTAATGTTTTTAAAGACGATATTATTATTATAATCATGAATCTATGATTATTGATATCATACGAGTCAGTAGTAGTAGACTTTCATAATTAACTCCCGTATGACATCTATGTGATGAATTATTATGAATTTATGGAAAGCCATTTTTTACGGATTAATATATCTATTGCAAAAGATTTGATACGTATATACTTTAAATGTAGATAAATAATGTATGAGATGACGAAATTACTAGTATTTTACTAGGAAAATTCTGGCATTTTATCATTTGGAATATATATAATATAATAATTGAACGAAATTAGCTGCTTAAATGGAGACCTACTGCTTGTTTTTATTAAAAAAAAGATTATTCTGATTTTAATATTATTTTATGAAGTTTATTTAGAGGAAAAAAAACATTTCAAAAACTTTTTGAACAAATTTATTCCCCAAAGTTTCTATATAAACTCGTTCGAGCTAAAATAAACTATAAGTTAAATTACGGATCCTTCAACTATAATATTACTTCTTTATAAATATTGTTATGTTAACATTTGAATTGCCTTATTATTTGCTACAATGATTCAAATACTTTGTATTGTATCTATTTTTATTTTTATTTCCCACAATTATCCTCTTTGTAAGTATTAAATCACATCTGAATGATATGAACATTTTATTTAGTATTTTACTGTATGTACTGGATAAATGATGTTCTTTAAAGCTGTAACTTTCTTCACATAATAGATTGCTGCACACCCGATATATATTTTCTTAAATAAACTTTGAGAATAATTTGCACAAGAAAAATAGTTATGTAAAAAAGGTTGTGAAAATACAATTTTTTAAACATTTTTCGTTTTTGTTAAATACGTTTAAAAACCGTTGAATAACAAACAACAAAATCAATAAATGATTCGATTTCAATTCTAACACTTGAATGAGAAAATCGTTTAGGTGAATATGTGAACGATATTTAAATTTAAATATCTATGAACACGCACTGGAAATATATAGATTTGTATAATCAATTACTTTACGTAGGTCTTATGTCTATTAAATTTAAAAAAATTGTGTAATTGAAACCAATTTTTTGTGTATTTGTTAATATGGTAAATTCTTTAGATTTTTAAGGTTTTTATTGTTTATTTATTGTTTTATTATTGAAAATTAACTTATTCAAATAGTAGAACTAATGGTTTTAAATGTTCTGATCAGAATAGCATGAGAAAAGTACTCTTTTATTCATGTTTACATGTGACAACATTGAAGGTCATGATTATTTTGTGTGTGTGTACATACTTGAGTTAAAATTCAAGATGCCTGAACGTATATAGTAAATTGACAGGATTGTCACATTTGTGTCAAATTATTTTCTTTTTTTATGTATCCATGCAATTTCGGTTCCCATTTTATAGTCTAAAAACATTATAAATTCGTAAATTGGTTTTCAAATAGATTATGAAAATTAAATTAGTTCGTATGTAATTAATATTACATAAATATGTATTATAAATATTAAATTAGTTGTACAGAATGCGTAATAACCGTAAATAGTATCCGAATTTACCTAATTCAATATGAAATTAAATATATATATATATATATATATACATCTACAACGTATAAAAATATGTATAAAATAAATATAATCAAGTGCGCTCCATATATTGATTACAAAACAACGTTATCAATAATAAACGATTAACAACATGCGCGAGTAATAAACTGCTATTCACGAAATAATTACTTTAAACATGTTTCATAAGATAAAACGAATAATATTTATTGAATAAAATATTAATATAATTACGTTTGTTACGCGAGCCTTTTTTCTTCGACTTAGCTAATAGAAAATAAAAAAAAATTACCAAAAACCTTAACAGAACTAAGCTGTGTTTCATTCAAATAATAATAAAGTAATCTGTTTATTTATTATTTTTATCAGCGTGCGTTTAAAGAATTAGAGGTTAAACTTATGTTTACGTAAACAATCGGAATCAACGGAATCGTGGATTCTATGTAAACATTGACCGGCACTGTAAATAAAAATATTTACGATTAAAAATGTGTTTTGGCGAATTTGAAGTTCACAATTATCTAATCGGAACACTCTTAATTTAATTAGTGATAATAAAATAACAAAAAATTACTCGAAATAAAATTGTAGATAACTGCAAGTCGTCGAGAGAAAACGTAAGACAAGAATGGAATATAGTTTTTCGTTCTCAAGATCCGACGCGGTTGAAACTTAATATTTCGACCATTATTTTTTCATTTTCTCGTTATTACCCGACACGATAATAATCTCGAGTGCATTTGAGTTTATTTTTATGGCGAGTGAGTAGCCGAGGGGTAGCTCGGTGACTGCAATCAGATGGCTAAGTCGGTGATACCAGGTGCTTCCAGTTCGGATAATTTCTGGCGCTTTTCCTTCCCGCGATACGTCTAAATTGAAACTCGCTAACACTTTTTTTCTATTGAACTAGTTTTGACAGTATATTATTTCTTCGTACATAGGATCAATGGTAGTTTGTCGGACGTCTGTAAATTCAACTTGAAGGTGGTAATTAAGTATGTCCCAGGATTTGAATCTAGAGAATAGATGAATTAAGTTTCCCGTATTTCCCACCCAAATAATTTTAGAAAACAATATTGACTAATGCCGTTGTATTAATTGCGATACATGTATATGATCAAAATATGAATGTGTATTAATGAAAAACAACCATTTTAAAAGTTGATAATAAATTAGACATAATTATTTTTGTTGACATAATTATTATAATAATTATTTATTATTCTCGGGTAATAACCATAGATAAAAAAGAAACAATTTTTTTTATCAATCATAAATCAATCATAATCATAAATTAATAAATTTTTGTCAATAGTTACTGATTATATCATAAGATAAAAAAATTAAATAATCAAAATGTTAATTTGAATGATTTAATTAGATTTAATTAATTGAATTGAAAGATTAATTGTATAACGTTATTTATATAACATTCTTACGTCATAATGTTGATAAGTTATAAACAATTTGCAACGAGATGAAAATTCCATGTAGACATAATCGCGAAAATATATCGTTGCCCAAAATAATTGTTGCTACACATAAACTGTAGTTAGTCTGCTGCGACAGGAACGACAAACTTTTTGTTAAAAGAGGTACTAAAAATGAATAGCACTGTCTATGGCGTAAATTAATTATGAAATAATACTATTATCACAGGAATTGTATTCATTCTACCTGACATTGTAACGGAAAAACGTTTATAGCTTTTGTGATAAAAACGACTGCGCCACTCGCCAAGGCCAGTGAGTGATTATTTACGCAAAAACTATAAATTAGATCATTGTCCTGGATGTTGCAAGACTTTCAATTATAATCTTTGTATTATATATAATGTTAATAGATTATATGTATAAAAAAGGTTAGATTTTTCCAAATCTAATATCATTTTAGCGATGTTTGCTTGAATTAGATATTTGAAATTCGTTTTTATGGAATATAGATGCGTCAGGGAGGAAGTTATATATATTGTTTATAGTTGTTGTTATATTGTTGTATTTACTGTAATTGTCAGGTTAAAAATTAGGCTGGTTAGATGGGTAGTTAGGAAATAAAAAATCAGCGTTTTTGATTGTTGGAAAGTCATATAAATATTTATTTAGAATATAAATAT
>JABFQC010004074.1:0-13134 GCA_022817085.1 Psilanteris sp. ZL-2020 | reverse complement strand
GTATATAGATATACATTTATTAAGCCTTCCATAGACGCACCAATATAAGTCAATTGAACATCTTATGTTTTATAAAAAATAAATCACGATTACAATTGCAAATATTAAAAAAATGTATTTATTTATTCTTGTTTTTTATTTAAAAACATTGATTCTGAATATGTACACAAAATAATTAAATTGTATAATTTATTATTAATAACTTAATGTTATTAATATGTTATACAATTTTAATTTGGAATTAAAAAGTATGCGATGAAAGTTGTTCTTTAAAAAACTTCAAGCTACAAATTTTTTCAGTAACAAATGGTATGAAAAATTTCACGTTAATTTGTTAATAACTTTTAGAGATATAACGAGTAAACGGTGAAATATGGTTGCGCGCTAAGCTAGTTATAGATTAACGACACAATAAAGACATGTGTATTATGCTGGTTAACTATAACAATCTAGACCACTACTTTATAAAAAACATATTAACCGTATATAATTATGTAGAACTAATATATTATATAATTACTCAATAATGTTTTACTTATAATATATATTTTGTATAATATTTACTATGGATTAAAATATTTTATTTTATTCTCTTTGTTAATACAAACATGTATACATACATATAGTTAATACATATTTCTCTAAACAAATAAAATATAACACATACAAAATGAAAAAACAGTACCTGAAAAAGATTATATTGGCTCATTATTAGATTTTACATCTTTTTTAAGCAAATTTTTAATAATGTACTTTTTAGGGATAACGAGTGTTCAACGTTACCTTAACTCATTGATTAAGCTTAAATTGTCATTTAGTAGAAATTGTTATTAAACTGTTCGTTTTTTTAGGGGAGGATGAAGAGTGGAGTGATTCGGAAAAGACGCCGTCTGTAAACAGCGGAGTTGAAGGTGGTGGTTCGACCGTTCCCAGTCCTAGTATTGCAGCAACAGAAGAAGAGGCAAACACCACGGTCAAACTTGGTAGTCAATTAGTAACTGGCGCGACCACTTCTTCTGGAAACGACATTCAACTCAGGCTCAACGTCCTTGCCGAAGATGCAAGGAAGACAATCATTAGTCTTTCTGAAGATATTGAGGTAATGCTTTAAACATGTTGAAATATTTCTTTAAAATATATTACGTTAAATTATTTAAAATTGTAATATTTTAAAATATTACACGCAGAAAAATAATCTATGAAAATGTACTATAAAATGAAGCAAATTTACCTTGCAATGTCAAAACTTTCAATTTGTCTTGCATATTAGAGTAAAAATATATCTTTTTTTATATATTTATTATTTATATTATTATTATAAAAGAAAATATTATTTTTTTAGAACAAATAAAATAAAAATGTAATAATATAAAAAAGATTACTTTTTGGTATATTTTTACTATAATTTATAAGACGAATTGAAAGTTTTGATAGTGTAAGATATATTTGCTTTATTTTATAGTAAACATACAAAGATTATTTTTCTCTGTGTATTGGACGTTCTTTAAAATATGAAACCGTCATTTAACATTAAACTAAAAATAATTATGTATTCATTAACACTCATTTATTTTGAACCACATATTTTTCCAATAATAGTAACTTAAAATTTTCAAATACTAACTAAATCTTCAGTATACCCACTGGCATCCATTCGTGATCTCCTAGATTCAAATAACACAATTATCTTACTTTATCTATTTCATGCGTTATATGATGGAACTAGCTATTTAGGGGATCCCGAATCTATATCGATGGGTGTACTTTGATTCAATTCACTTAATTCAAATTATTAAAATTGGTTCATTTTATTGGTAATTAAATCAATTACAAGTATTCAATTCCTGATAGCATAAACATAATATGCATCTATTGTTCATGGTTGATTAATTAGACGTAGGATTATTATAATAATTTATAGATTTCTTAAACAATATATTTGTTCTGCTAGGTAATATACATTATTTATATCGAATGTTATACTTTAAAAATTGTATTTATTCACAAGATGTGGAGTTTCAATTTTATTTATATTACTAATTATTAAGTAATTTATTATGTAAAAATATTATTATTTTGTAGAATACGAAATTACGCCACTCTTTATCAAAGAGGTCAAATATACTACGAGACAGAAGTCCGAAAGGTGAAGTCGAAGAAGATATTACTTCTAGTATGGTAATCAAAGAAGAAGAAGATAGCGATAGAATTTCGCTGAAAAGATGGCGAGATGTCTCAAGGGATTCGGATGATTCAAGACGATCTGAAGAGATGCCGATTTTACCATCGAAAAAGCAAAAGCTCGATGATGACGTCGTCCCTAGATTGAGATTGAATGCTAGTCTGGCAACTGATCCTGCATTGCGACCAGCAAATGTTGCTGCTCTTACATTACAACTTGATAACGTTTCGCCGTTAAATTTGGCTACTCCAATGTCAGTTGGAATACAGAATGGTATTACTATTATTAATTTTGATAATTCAAATAATTTATTAAAATATAAATAAGTATGTTTTAAATGCTTAAAAAAGCTATTCAGTATACTGAGAAAATATTACATAGTAAGATCTACTGAAATGTTTAGTTAAACTAGTATTATAACCGTTAAATTCAGTTAAATTAAGAGTTGTAATGCGGCAAAATCTGACATTTTTAACTGAAAAACAATTGAAATATTCAGTACAATTGATTGAATTGGTTAATTCAATAAGTATCATAATTGGTTGCCATATTCTATCAAAATATCTAATATTTTCAGTTGAATTAACTGATTATTTTCGATTATGGCCTACTTTACTGAAAACTCAGTTAAATTTACTGAATATACTATTTCTTTGATTGTAGATAGCCTATTTGTAACACATAATGAATATTTTAATATCAAAATAAATGTAATAAAGAAATAAATAAATAAATAAATGTTACTCAATCTGAAGAATGTGTTTGATCGACGTATTATTTTTTATTACATTACAATTATATTACATTAATATAATCATATTATTCTATCAAATTAGTATTTTTCTCAGTATTTAATCTGAATGTTAAATTGTATATTTATTCTTTGATGATTTCTTTCTTAAACGACATTTAAGACATTTAAGTTATTTGATTGAATAAATGTTAGATGTTTTATTATAAGTATTGCAAATTGTAAAGAGTGGTTTGTATATAATAAGTTTTTAAATAGTTTAAATGATTTTTAAATAGTTTTTAAACAATTACTGCGAAATTAATGGTTAATATTATAGTATTTCTTAATTTGTTTTCTGTTACTAGCAATACAATCTGGTCGACTTTTCGTTCTACCAACCGATGGTGTAGAAACCGTGACCGTTGAACCAGCCCGGCAACAAATGTTATTGGGGTGTACACCTTGTGGAATTCGTTTTAGCTCGCAAAGTACATTACAGGCTCACCGTACCTTTTATTGTGCACATCGTCCACGTACGGAAGAAGATAGTGTAACCAATGATGATGAAGAGAAAAATCAAAAATTTGAAGTTCAACGTAAAGCCTATGCGTGTCCTCAGTGTTCTTACAGTGCAGATAAAAAAGTCTCATTAAATCGTCATATGCGTATGCATGCATCGTCACCTGCAACGCCGACCATTACTATTCCGCCTGCAGCAACTACCCCTGTGAACAACGTTTCACCAGTAACATCATCTAATGGTACTCTCAATGAAGAAGCTGAGCGTTATTGTCGCAATTGTGATATTCGCTTTAATTCTTTGAAGACTTATAGAGCCCACAAAACTCATTATTGTAGTACGAGGCATGTTGTTAAAGATAGTCCAACGCCTCAAGTTAAGGCTTCACCACCTAATACTTCAAGTCCTGGAGACTCACCGCCACCTCAACATTGTCTAGCATTACCTACCAATCCAATACTTATAGTACCGTATTCATTATTTCGTGGTGCTAGTGTACTGGCTGCACCATCTCTTCCAGCACCTGATACTCCATGCTACCTACTTCCGAACGGTTCCTTACATCCTGCAGGACCTACTGTAACTACAGTTCTACGCACTGCTAATAAACCAGTCACGCCTACAATTGCTAGTGGAAATTCTGATACATCAACTATACCATCTACAGCTGCAGTTGCTCCATTAGATCTCAGTGTACGAAGGTCTCCACTTCATCAGGATGAGAAGGTAAATATATTTATATATAAAATATGCCTTATTATTAATTGTAATAAATAAATATAAATTTTTGAATTTTTGAAATATGAAAATTACATGTTTTAAGAATCTTTATAAACACAAACAAAACAAGTAATTATATATTATATAATTACATACATTTATAAATATTACCTTATAAAGGGATAAAATAGATTAGATTATTATATCAAATTTATAATAAAATTTTACTATATTAAACCACGATATAATAAATTAAAAATCTATACAATCCATAATTTTGTTTTAAATAGGATTAAATAGCATTTTAAATATGTCTTAAGTATCTTTATCAATAAATATCTGTAATTTATTGAGATGAAGTTTACACTACTTAACACAACATATATTATAACAATTAAATCGCAAATTTATTATACTGGAAGTATAATATTTGCAAACTAATTTTTTTGTATTCTTTAGGAAAGAAGCTCGTTCTTTTTCAGAGATTAAACAAAGATTAAAAGATTTTCACCAAATGTTCAAGTCACTTTGAGCCAATAAATTTTGTTACTAAAAATATTTATTCCTAATTTATAAATTTGCATTACTATTTTGAAAACAGAAGAAAAAATACAAATTATTATTTTTATAAAGGACAGGAAGCAATTTTGTGTATCATTTATACAATTTTCTGCGAAATAACAAATTAGTTTAACAGTCGTTTTGAGGACGGATCAGCAAAATATGATCTCCAAATTGTCGTTATATATATACTGTATTTTATTTAGATTACTTCTTTTTATGCTATAGGAAAATAGAGTTTCACCTACACCAAGCTCGTTACCGCCAACGGGAAGTCCTCGATCAAGAAGTAGTGGCAGTCCAAGGACCAGAAGTGTACCGAATATAGTAGCTCCATCTGTACTAAATGTAACGCCACCAGTTGATCTTGCACTACGTCTTGCTGAATTACCTCCACCGCCAGTACCTGGGGTTCTTGTTAAACAAGGAGTTTCTAGGTATATATTGTATTCAATTATTAGTTAATCTTTTTAACATTTTAATATTTTTTAATATATTAAAAATGTTCCATCAACTATAACAAAATCATTATTTTTATTTACTAATTTATAATTATATTGAAATTTATTATCAGTTAAGAAAAAATTCTTCTCGTATCTTGCCAAAATACCCTGTATTTATTCTTTTACAGGCCTTGGATAAATCAAATTTCAAATTTCTGTTACAAATGATGGTAAAAATGTAGTACAAACAAGAATAAAAATATGTTTGTATTACTTTTGTACCACAATGTAAAAGATAAATTTAATGTTTGTTTCATTGAGAACAGTTTAGTTTATTTTATAATGTAATATAAAAATTATTTTTCTTCGTGTATGATATTCAATGAGATACTCAATAAATATAATAATAGTATCAGTATAATTAATTTTTATTAATGTGTTAAATATAATTGTAAATTCTACAATTAAATGGTTTCTTTACATCCATAAAAATGAAATTGATTCTTTATTTTTAATTAATATTTTTAACTAGGTGTAAAGAGTGTAACATTGTATTCTGCCGCCACGACAATTTTGTTGCTCATAAGAAGCATTATTGTCAAGCACGAGAAAATTCTGTAAGCAGTTCTCCGCCACCAGGAACACCTTCTCCGCCGCTAGTCCAACTTATTTGTGCTGCATGTGGTATTAAATTCATTTCAATGGACAACCTTATCGCTCATCAATCTTTTTATTGTCGCAAAAGACCTGAATCTCAAGAACAACATACAAGATGTTCAAAATGCAAAGTAATATTATAATTTATAATTTCAAAAATATATTTATTATTGCATTAAACAATATCTGAATACATTCTACAAAATTGCTAAATTTAATTTAATATTTATATTTTTAAATAATAATACATAGTATTATTATTTATCCTAATATAAAATTTAGATATAATTATATGTATTTAAACATAAATAGTTCGTACTTAAAAAATTATACTTAATTGCAAAAATAAAAGTCTTGAAATAAAAGTGTTTGGAATTAAGTTTATATATTTAATAAAATATTTCTAGACTTTTTGGATAACATGTAAATTGTAATGATTTGCTAATCAATTATAAGAATGGTTATAAAGTTATGAAAGTATTCATATTTTATGTGTACCATATGTAAGATAAAATATTTTTGTAATATATTTTAATATATGAAAATCAGTCAAATTACTAAAAATTAGGATTATATAAATATAGTTATACCATTCATATACACATAACAGTCAGCAAGCTCTATATATTAACTTTTATATAACTGAGTTAGGTAAATATGTTTGGCTAAATAAAAGGATTTGGTAAACAGATATTATTGAGTCAAAACATCAATTAAATTAAATTAATTTTAAATATATGTATACTTATTTATTTGATCATTTTATGATATATAAATTCATTGCTTTAGGCAACCATTGAAACTGGTAATACTCATACATGCGCGACTACAGCGACAGGTGGTTGGAGATGTCCTGTTTGTGGTACAATAAGTCCTACAGCCGGGGCAGCACAGCGCCATATGGATGCACATCAAGGTGTCAAAGCATTCCGATGTACTATTTGTCGTTATAAAGGCAATACACTTCGTGGAATGCGAACACATATACGAATGCATTTTGAAAAACGTAGCACAGATTTACAGGTAATTATTAATCTTAGAAAGACTAATTTGTCTTTCTCTTTTGTCTTTGTCTTTTGAGGAAAATTCTGTTCTATAATAAAAGTGAATGTTTATGTTTAATTGTTAACGTGGGTACACAACTCGTTTGCGAAGTACTAAAAAAATGAGTAGTGTTACAACACCAACAATTTGATTTGATTATTAACATTATTTTATATAAAAATAATCTCTTATTATCAAAAAATGATATGAAGTATTTTCAAGTTATAATATTGGTTGTAATACTAATTTGTGACCATATGTTACAAATCGTCAAAATTTACTGTTTTTAATAGAAACAAAATGTTTTTTAATAGTAAAAAAGTTATTTACATAGATAATTACTGAATTATAATAATATATTCCTGTTAATAACAGTACATTTTGACGATTTGCATCATATGGCCCCAAATTAGTATTATAAACAGTAATTTTTCATGTTTTATTTTTCTCAATGTATAATAAACGCAACCGTTACATTACATAAGTTCACGTTGAAATCAACTGCTTTTGGTGAATAATTCATATATAGCGTTCGCTTTGAACGTAAACATATAGTATATTTCTAAAATGTATGTGTATTTAATGTTTGGTCTTTTTATACATACGTAAATACATATATGTATCAAGTATACCTGTAATTTACAAAAATACCAAGTATTAAATTAACAAAATACACATGATTATGAAGTTATTGTTTTTAACAAGCAATTGAAAACCAAGATTTTCCTAAATCTTTTTAAGTTAATATAATCTTTAAAAAAGTCAGTATCCTAAATAGATATCAAATTTCTTTTATGGTTTAAAATTGATTTTTGTCATAGGGATATGTATCCTTATTTTTTTAGCTTTGTATAATTACCATGTGTATAATTTAAAAGAATAATGTATTCATATAAATTGTTTTGCTTTAAAATAGGAAGAAAACTACATTACATGTATCTTGGAGGATGAAAGCACTACTCCTAATACTGAACCACCCGCTGCTACCACTCCCGAGGAAATTTCAGTGGAGAATCAAGTAAATGGAAAATCAGAATTACGTAAAAGTCCTCAAATTACAGATACAACAAAAATTAAACAAGAACGTGAAGATACACCACCACCAGAAGAAAGTTTAGATCCAACCAAAACAGGTCCTCGTTATTGTCGTTCGTGTGATATTCGCTTCAATTATATACATACGTTCATTGCACACAAGAAATTTTATTGCTCCAGTCATGCCGGAGAGGCTAGCAATAATAACAATAATAATAATAATAATAATAATAGTCATACAACACCACCGCCAAGTAACAGGGCAGAAGCTCCAGTTCTTTAATCGCAAAAAGTTGATTGTATTATATAAACAAAAAGATAAATGCAAGCATAATTTTTAACAGTAAGGTATTTTAAGTGTTTTATTAAAAAGTTCCAAAAATATAAAAATATTGAAATGAATAAAGAAAACAATGAAAGAAAAATTATATTAAAAATGAACCCTGGTAGCCACTGTTTATGAATACGAGTTGCACAAAGTTTTAACAAACGAACGCTTCTATTAATTATATAAATCATACAACAAAATTGTTATATTTCATACAATAATAATCATTACAGAAATGCAACGTTACAAGATTATGAAATTAAAAAAAATATTCGAAATATACGTATACTATACACACAAATTTAATTTCTTTATATGTGGAAAATTTATGTTGAAAAACGAATTAACAATGATTTGACCCTGTCATACTGTGAAACTATATCTACAACCCAAACACGTAACCACTAGGCTAGTAGTATCTTTGTCAATGTATACGGTTTTTAGACATTTAAATTAATATTCATTGAATAATTAATGCACATATATGTTGCAACAATGATACTTCAACTTTCGTGCAACTTACGTTCAACGTGGCTGCAACTTTATCTCCAACTTGCACAGAATGTTAATATGTGGGGACATTTTTGTATTGCTTCAATATGTCTAGAGCCTTACTAGTACAGCGTTGCTGTAATGTTGCAGCAATGTTTTATTTCTGTATAAGAATTTCCTATACAAAATTTGCAATTATTATTTAACACAGAAAAGTATGTAAACTAAAAATAAAATGATCATAAGTGAGATAAGCACTATAAATCCACACAGAATAGTTACGTTTAGGGAACGTCAATGTAACGTTACAAAATTTAACAAAACACGTTTCCCTAACGTCACACTAACCTTATTTACGTTCCCGAAACGTTACTAGTACTTCCAAATGCCCGCTTGAAACTCGTTGGCGAAAGGTAACAGGTACGTCACGAAAAGTTGCAGGAATGTTATCTATATTTCAAAAATCATGTTACGTTACATGATCGATGGGAATTGAACGCACAACCTTCACTATACGAGTTCAAGACTTATCCACGTGGCCAACGCGTCTACTTGAAAGTTTAGTTATTTTGAAGAGTAATAAGCTGCACTTTGTCATATAAAAAATATTATTTAACTTACTGATATAAGGGCATGTGTATGTGGTTAATGTAATTAATTAATAACAAACAAATATTAAATTACATTTATTTTGTTAAAGTGTTAAGTTAATTAAAATTAGCTTTATATTAATATATTACAAACTGCAGTTTCTTACTCTTCAAAATATCTAATCTTTAAAGTAAACGCGTTGGCCACGTGGATACGCCTTGAACTCGTATGGTGCAGGTTATGCGTTCAATTCCCATCGGTGGTACAAGATGTTGTTAAAAAAATTTATAATTTTTTATATATACAATATTTTTTTTATTATTATTTGTAACGTTCCTGCAGCGTTACGTAATGTTCATGTAACGTAACATGATTTTTCAATTATAGGTGAATTGTAAAGTTCCTGCAACCTTTCGTAACGCCCACGAATGTAACATGTAACGTATCTATTATCTTCCACCAACGAGTTTCTAGCGAACATTCGGAAGTATCAGTAACGTGTCGGGAACGTAACTAAGGTTACTGTGACATTATGTGAACGTGTTTTTTTAAATTTTGTAACGTTATAGTGACGTTCCTTGAAAGTCACTGTGCGGGAATTATAGTAAATTATCTATCTTAAATTTCTATGTATTAAATATTTCGAATTACTAATCTACTTACGTTTTACTCGTAACCATAAAAAATAGATTGGATTTTTTTATAAACAGAAAATACACAAATATTTTTATATACAATTGTTCAAAATTTACACCAACCTGGTTATCAGGGAATAGTCAATGTTTTAATGTTAATTCGATATACGTTAAAATTATTTGTCAGTCACTTTTACATCATTGTTATCGATTTAGTAAAAAATTGAAAGTTGTGTCAATACAATTCGAGCACACCAATTTATGTTGTCTATATAAAACATTTAATGATATAAAAGAGGTATCATTTAATTGCAATTATTTACTTGTTTATTTTATGGTTATATGACATATACATTGGTTTTCAACAAAAGTACGCATTGGTTATAATCACATGATACTAAACAAAGACAATATTTTCTTGAGAAAGCAATCTTGATACCTTAAAAATACTATTTTTAATAGTTAACTAACTTGTATCTGAAATAATAGTTTTACTGACTATAATGAAAGAGGTCTTGGTTCAAATTTGAATTCAGTTCCAAAAATAAGAAATATTTTAAAATTATTTTTGTACAAACATTGTAACAAATTATAAAAAATATTTTTGGTATTTGCAATTTTGTATTTTGAAACTGTTAAAAACTCTATGTATATTTCTTCGTCCCTTTCGTTCTATATTATATTTGCATTAATAACATTTGTCTTTGTACATGATATAAATTCTTTTTAAAGACCATCAATTATGGAAAAATTTCAATTTCGACAAGATTAAAAGAATTATATTTAATAAATTCAATGTTAATTAATTTGTCCACTATCTAAATACTTGTTTTTATAATATAAATTTATAAAGAATGTTAGTTAAGAAAAACGTTTGTTTATTATTGCCAGTTTAAATTTATCTATATTTAATATAATAATAAGTACTTTCGTTGACCCAGGGAATTATTGTAATTATAATTTAATCAACTTTATATGTATATATGTGTTAAATTAGTTATCTGAGTAAGGTGTTTTAAATTTTCAAAACTTGTTGATTAAATTTTAATAGAACATTATTTTTTGATTTTGCTAATTAAAAAATTTCAATGAAAGAAGAAAACGTAATGTTTAGTGTAAAAATAACCTCATATTATTAAGTATGAGTATTTAACTAGTAAAATATTTATTCCATATTTATACTTTAATTTAATTTATATTTTATAAGATTTTTGTAATATAGTTATCATAAAATATTTAAATTTATTATGGCTGAAAGCATACAAAAATATTAAGTCACTTTCATCTATTATCACGTTATTAATATTTTAAAAGAAATAGTGCAGATATTAAATTTATTTACTATTTTGTAAATTATGTTCCAAAGTGTTATAAAAATTAAGCAATTTTTTTACTTTCTATCTAATATTAAAAAGAATATATATATAAATAAAATATAGATTTTTGTATAAATTGGTACGAACATTATCTATGTTGTGCATTTATCTTGGAGATGTTGTGAAACGAAAAAGAACAGAGTTCGTCACGAGTACATGTGGTATTCATGACATTTTAATAATTTCGTAGAATAGTCTATTGGATGATAAAAATGTGTAAAATGTTGTATAATAGAAGTGTAGAGTATTAAACAAAGCAAGTATGAAAAATATCGAAGCCAGTGAAAAATTTAAGTAAAAGGAAGTAAGATTATAAACAATAATCTGAACCAGTGAATTTGTCGCACATTTATGTTACACTATAACAAAAATATTATATACTACAATAATAGATTTTCAATCTGATGACAATGAAAACTTATACGTGCGCTCGAAAACTATGAAAAGGAACAATAAAATTGCTTCACTTGTTTCTACAAATTAGTTTACCATATATTATAGAAAATTTATACAGAAATTCTCTTCGTTTTGTTAAAAATTATTTATTTTAGAGATATAACTCTTGTGTTAGCTATTAAGAACCATATTTAAAACTCACAAGGATTTGTGATTTATTATTTATTTTTATAATATACAGATGGACATATATGTATAAATATATTTTTTAATATTTAGAGAAGGTGAGTGTAACAAACGGGGTTACAGTTTACGAGCGTACGACTGTATAAATTAGTATTAAGGCCAGTGTTAAATGTATACGCATTATAACCATATCTTTTGACAACAAAATCATTTATAAACTATATGTGGCATATGTATATATATACACACATGATTTATATTCAAAACTCATCGTATTGGTCTATTCTTTATTAAATCTTAAAATCCATTAAAATAAAAATTGTGTATATCCATTTAAATTGTTTCATAATAATACATATTAAATTTTAATGTGCGTCTGACAAACGAAAATTGTTCTATAATATTTTCGGTTTTTTTTAAATATTATTTATTTTTTTTCTTTTATATACATAAGCAAGACATTTGCCAAAGGCGGATCTTAAAAGAGCCAGTGATTGTGATACAAACAAATTGTCAGCAAGATTTAAGCAATTTGTCTTAAAATACGATGTTATTGTTACGACGAATATTATTTGGAAAAATTGAAAAAGTGATACAAAAGATAAGACATTGTTGCTTTCAACTTTGAATGTATACTTCTCGCCAGTATCTTCTCAATGAATTATTAAATAATGGTAATTTTTTAGTGCAATAAACTTTCTGTATATATTAAAAACGCGAGTGATTTATTGTTTGTAAATATGAAACCGATTATCCTTTAGTTTTATTAGTATATACATATAAATTTTGACATTAAAACATAAATTTAGTCTCTTTTAGATGTATTTTAGTACATGAGTATTTTAACAATCGTATATTATATAATTTAGGTTTAATTTTGATTTTTGTTATGTTATTTTATTGTTATTTGATGTTTCGCAGTGCAGCTTATAACAGCGATCGCAAATGTCACAGAGACGACATATACCACTGTGCAGTTCAGTGGGTAATAATTTGTAAATGAATTTGATGAATGTTATCCTTAAACGTTTTATCAGACACAGAAATATGAAAGCTAAACAGCAATATATAGTAATATAATATCTTAGTGGAATTTACTACCTCATTGCAGTGATGCCAGATTCGGCATAATAGCAGCAATTTGAACATAGCTGTTATTGAGCGACGTATATCGGGTATACTACAATGTTAGTAAAAATTTTAGGAGGTAATTTATTTTTTTGATCATTAATTAA
>JABFQC010004073.1:0-13135 GCA_022817085.1 Psilanteris sp. ZL-2020 | reverse complement strand
GTTAAACTTCAGAATTCCTTTACATAATTCAAGAAGCAAACATGTTTTTAATATTGATAAATTTAAATTTAATTACACAAATAATAATTTGATAGTTAGATCTACTAAACTAATTAATGAACTAAACATTGATATACACCATATTTCTAAAACCGAATTAATTAGTTTTATAAACTTATATATACTTACTTATGAATAGTGCCTGATAGTGATGTTATAATCACTATTATTTTAAAATAAATTATAAATAAAGTAAAATGATATATTGATTTAATTATTGATTGTATGGTGTTGTGTGATTCTTATTACATAATTGTAAATTTAACTGTAAAATAAATATAAACATAATATAAATTAGAATGTTGAGAATGGAACTTGATTAATATATATTGATGTTTTGTTTTTTTTGTAAATGGTCATTGATTGTGTGCTCATGATAAAGCGAAGCACTCTAACTATGTTATGATTATTGTAGTGATTTGACATACAACCTGTACCAATGAATAAATAGTGATACTTTGTAAATTGGACAATCTGTCCGTGTAAATAATTAAATAAATAAATAAATAAATAAATTATATATGTATTTTGAACTATATAGTATATATTGTAAACCATACAAATAAAAATACGTTATATATAAAATTACAAAAAATGTATATATACATATGTAAATGTTTAATTTAAAAACTTAATTAAAACAGAAACTAAGTATACTAATTAATAATCTATACATAAAATTAAAAATTAATAAATAAATATATATATAGTACAAAAATAATATTAATTTTAAATCATAAACCATAACTTCAACAAATCCTAAAAATTACTGTTTATAATAGCATTATACTAAAAGCTAGAAGTAAAATTTGGTATGAAAAACTGTATTTTTACAAGGAAAAACAGTAATTTTTAGGTTTTTACTTTAATGTCTCCAAATTAGTATTATTAACAGCAATTTTCTACGTTTAATTTTTCTAAGTGTACATTATTCTAGCTTTATATGCTCGCATAATGCAAACATTAATTTCACCTTTGAGCCCAAATCAAAAGCAATTGAAAAATAAATTTTAATGCTTAACTTTTGCATATTGTGCAAATTCATTATGCTAATATTCATGCTAGCTTAATTGTAGCAAAATGCTAACATAATGTTAACATTAATGATCGCATAATGCTCACATAAACATTGCACATGTGTCAGAGTATTGATCGCATATAAGAGGCATGCATGCTGCATTAATGCGAACAAGTTGTTAGCATTATGCTTGCATTGGTAAATATTGACTCCACATGCTAACATATATCTAGCATTATGCGAGCATTAATGATCGAACATTGAATGCCGTAAAATGATCGATCATTCAATGCTATCTGGGATTATACTGCCATTTAATGTTCGAATAATAATTCTCGCATAATGCTGGATTATGTTAGCATTAGCAGTCAAAGTTTATCAATGAAAGCATAATGCTAACAAAATGTTTACATTAATTTACATAAATGTTATCATTAATGCCAATTATTTGCGACCAATACTCTGACACATCTGTCGCGGTTATGTGAACATTACGTTAGAATTAATTGTTAAGCATTATGATGGTTGTGCTAGCATTAAACTAGCATTAATGGTCTATTAACGCATGTTAAAATAAAACAAAATCATAAATTTAAAATGTACCGTTGTACTTGTCATCGTTGAAACTCTTTACTCTTCATATAGCCGCTTTAGTTAAGTGGTTCCGAGCTTTGAATAACAATCTGAAAGTAATGCGTTCGGTCCCCGAAAATATTATTTTTTATTAACTTTTATTTCATAAGCATTAATTGAGCATTAATATTTGCATTAGGGGAGCATTAAAGCTTGTATCATGAGAGAATTAATACGAACAATACTGACACATCTGCAACGTTTATACTACCATTATGTTAACATTAATGCATTAAACTGTTAACATAATGCTTGCATTTTTTTTAAATTTTGCTATCTGGGTTGTAGCAACATGTAAATGTCCTCTCATAATTAATGTTGTGTGTGTAAGTTGTTGCAACATTTATGTGCAATGATTATTCAATGAAAATTAATTTAAATGTTTAAAAACAGTATCTGTTGACAAAGATACTGCTAAACCATACTAGTTAAATGTTTCGGTTGTATATCTGATTTTAATCTACAAATTATGACTCTTGTTTAAATTTCACAATCTTGCAACGTTGCCACAACATCCCTGCAACATTATAGGGGGACATTTACATGTTGCTACAACGTTGCATTTGTGTATAGATATAGTAGATTAATTCACAAAAGAAGAGAACATAACTTTTTCTGATTTCTTATGAACTTTAATACTTAAAACAATACATTTTTAAAACACTACACTCAGAAAAATTAAACGTAGAAAATTGCTGTTTATAATACTAATTTGGCGACATTAAAACAAAATCCTAAAAATTACTGTTTATAATAGCAATATAATAAAAAATAGAAGGAAAATTTGGAATGAAAAACTGTATTTTTACAAGGAAAAACAGTAATTTTTGGGTTTTTACTTTAATGTCTCCAAATTAGTATTATAAACAGCAATTTTCTACGTTTA
This sequence comes from Psilanteris sp. ZL-2020, assembly GCA_022817085.1. NCBI lineage: Eukaryota > Metazoa > Arthropoda > Insecta > Hymenoptera > Scelionidae > Psilanteris > Psilanteris sp. ZL-2020. The sequence continues at coordinate 10,538 of JABFQC010004073.1, read as the reverse complement.
ATTTTTCTCAGTGTACCTTGTGTCTGATTAGTTTTTAAAATATTTAATCAAAACTGTAATGTTTCAATTTAAATTTCTTCTCATTATTTCAATGCCGTGTTTTGAATTATACTCAAATTACTATCAGTAATGAATAGTAAAATCTTTATTTAACTTGTTTAGACACATAATTTCATCTTTTTCTAACACTTTACTGACATTAAATTCAGTACAATTAAAACACCCTAAATAACAGCTGAATGTAAAAACTGTTACACACTCATATAAATACTGCAATACTGAGATAAAGGTATTAAATGGAGTTTGTAAACATATTAAAAATATTTTATGCGTATTTTTAATGTGTTGACGAATTATCTATTATTGTTTGTTTTCTGCAATATATTATGTTATTAAAGGACATACTAATCACAACTGAAGCGTCTATACGATATTAATTCAAAATATTATAGAAAGTATAAAACTAATGTTCCATTTTCATACAATCCACGTTCAATTACAATAAATTAATAATGTATTGTGGAACTTGTAACTTTTCAGTTATTTATTGACCGAACGGCTGAATTCTTAAGCAATATTTATCAAACAGACAATCCGCATCTAGACTCATTATCGCGATAAGCATAAAGAAAAAATGAATCGTTCGTACGTATATTATGCTATGAGAGTGACGGATTGACTCAAATTATAAGCGATTCAGCGCAATTACAAATTTGACGTTTCCTTTTGACAATTTAATGTAAAACTTTCAATTTATAGTTTGAAATGAAAATCAAAAACAAGATTATGATCTAAATACATCGTTATTAGGTTTCCAGTTACCCCGCCACTCTTCATCCTTCCCACTTCCGCTCTTTCTACGGACATTCGGGACATTCCTCGATTTCCCCCATTCATAGTAACATCGGCAACGCTGCCGCCGCGCGCAAAGAAAGCCATTACTTCGTCGAGCAAACAACCTGTCGAAGCTGTAAAAATGCTCGATTTGCGGATGACTTTCTCGTGAGCTAAATTCTTCGAATACGTGCTCCGAGTCTCCACGCGTATATGCACACGCGCGCGCGCGCGCGTTGCAAGTGCGTTAAGTGGAGTGAGTGCGTGTGTGCGCATGCTAGTGTGGTGCATGACTACGATTAGAGCGCGCTTGTCGCTGATGTTGATGACCGAAACCGCGGGCGCCCAAACACCCGTCATCGGGCGTCTATTCCTGGCGCCGCGGTCGGCGGAATGCCGTGCACTTGACCGTTGCCGTTAGCCGCAGGTTGGTTCCCCTCGCTCGCCCAACTTTTCTCCTCCTATCTAATTTTTCAGTGCGCTTTCTCCCTCTCTTTCTTTCCCTAATATACACATTTTCTTACAATCTTTTAAAAAGCTACTATTTCGTATTTCATATTAATTTGCTTTTCGCCTCCCGTTCAAGGTTTGATTTAGTATTTTATTTTATCATTATGCTTTTTGAGATAGATTTAATACTGTTGTAACGCACTTAATACCAGTTTTGTAATTAGTGTCTAAGTGAGTCAAACTTGTAATCTGTATAGACTATGTTTGTCACAGCTGCAACTTTGCGACCGAACCTTTTTCATGTTTTCAATACTAACCTCGTTTTGCATTAGACGCAGTGGAGTTTGCCAGCGAACATAACCTAATTTTGCAAATGCAACCAAAATGGTTTCAAAGTTGTTAAAAAAGACTGTGATATGGCGTTATTTTCTCTTATAAGATTCTTGTTTGATTAATGAACAAGTTGTGTCATTTGGAAAATTCACTATTTGCGTATTTGAATTTTAAATGTTAATGTACAAATTGCGTAGCATTCAATTATACGAGTCTAATGCGTTTACGTCTGGTTCTTCTCGTTCGTTGGTAGAGACGTCAATTTAAATACCTGAATGTTATTAGTTTACAAGTTAAGTAATTTATACTTACATTTGTTTAAAATGAATATTAAATTATTTTTTAGCAACGGTTTAATAATGTGCAAGTTTCTTGAGAAAATTTTAAGTATAACTTTGTTGTTTATAAATCATCAGAATTATTTAGTTTATGTAAGCAGAAAAATATTCAGTTACACTGACATGTTAGTTTTACATATAAAATGTATATGTAAACAGTAATTTTACAAAATATTATTTTTACACATCAAATTATCTTAAATGAAATTAATTTACTATATATCACAACAATGCTACACAAATAACAATAGCATTAGGATCTAGGAATATAATTTAGCTTTTTAATTCTGACAAATTGATAACAAATTACTTTTAGTAATTATTAATTAAATAATTATTTAGTAATTAATTAATTAAAGTACTGTATACTATTATGTGATATAGTAAAATATTGAAATAAATATAATAACTATTGCCATTATAAATAATTCTGTTAGAGTCTCTTACATTTTTTTGAATAATTTAAAATAATACATATTTTTATTAAAAAAATAATAAATATATTTTGAAACAATATTAGGATATAATATGAAGCTTTGTTAATATTAAAATTAACATTTAATATTTCAATTACTAATTAAAATAATAATTATTTAGTTTTTAATTAAATTGTTAATTAATAAAGTTTATGCACAAAAATTTTATTATAACATTTATTTAATATTTCAAAGGTAGAAATATACTTTAATTAAATATATATCTACAAATTAAAATACTATTTAGATGCTTCATCTAAGTCATTAAAATTGAAATTTCTTAAAGAATTAGTTATTAAGTTAAATTTATCTTAATTAAAATCTTGTAATCATTAATTTTAAATAAATTAATGTGTAATTAAATTATTATTATGTTTAGAACATATTTCAAGGAAATTTCTCAAACAATGAACAATACCAAATTATCATAAGTATACATGACATATATCCAGTAGTTTTATAATTTCATTTTAATAATTATGCACCCAATTAATAAAAATCAACTCATTATCTAAGATAATAATAAATATAAATTTATTATATTTTATAAATAAATATATATTTTATTATTAATTTTTTCTTCTATAATTACTTATCATTTTAAAATCTATACAACTGGAAAATTCCATGTTTATCATCTGTTATATATAATAATTTAATTAATAAATTTCAGATTAATTTACTTCTAAAAAATGTTTGCCAAAAAGAAGAAGAAACCACAAATATCAACACCAACAAATTTCGAACATCGTGTACACACAGGGTTTGATAAACGCGAGGGTAAATTTGTTGGTTTACCATTGCAATGGGCATCAATTGTTGGAAACAATCAAATATTAAAATCTACCAACCGACCTTTGCCTTTGGTTGATCCCAGTGAAATTACACCTACAGAAATACTCGACTTGAAGACAATAGTACGCGGGCATAATGATCCTCGTACAGGCCGAACTTTTGTTGGTGATAAAAATACAGAAAATGGTTTGCCAAAAATAAGCACTGTTGCTAGATCTAACTCATTGAGATCGTCCAGTCCTCCGAGGCTGAGAAGAGATTATAGGTTTGTGTATGGTTATTTCTTGTTTATACCGTGATTTCGACTCGAGACCAAAAGCTTATAGTATTTAAAAAAATGATTTTGATTAGACAAAGAAAGTTTGCTGTATGTATTGAATGAATAAAGTACATTCAAATCAAGTAAAATAATAACAGTAGAAAAATGAAATATCACAACATTATTTAATTATTATATATATAATATATATATTGAAACATTAAAATTATACGATATTATTGTAACGTTTCATAAATTAATTATTGATTAAATAATTGGAAGGAAATGTTTTCCTTTTTTTGTTTGAAACTTTTCTATCCAATATAGTAATTAATTTCGCGCTAAATTTCCATGAAACGAACCATATAAGCATAACATATGTTACACGAAATAAATATTAAAATCGAACAATAAAAGCATGTTCTAATGCCGACAATGCATTACAGCCATGTGAATATTGTTATATCTTAAGCGTTGATTCTATGAATCTCTTACTATTTTTACGTGGATGTTCTGCAATATTGGTAAGAAAGAATATCATGCTTTTATTGCTTATGGCGCTACAATTCTTGCTCCAAATTCAAACTAAATTAGTAGTTATTTAACAAGGTATTATAGAATGACGTTATATCGTGCTTTACAGGTTAGATATTTCTCTCAATGTATAACTTGAAAAATTATTTCAAAGTAAACATACTTTTATTATAAGAGGGATAAACTGTAAAATGTAAATGAATAAAATAGTTTAAAAATAAAAGCAGTAAATAATCAATAAAAATGATATATTTCCATTTTATATCTACAAACAATATTTTATTAAAAATATAACAAACGTTTATTTTTATAGCACTGAAATTTAATAAAAATGTGAATTAGATATAAAAACTAGATGAAGAATAAAGAAGCAAGCAATAAATATATTCTTTAATGCATTATCATTTAATTTAATAATTAATTAATATGTTTCACTAATTACCAGAAGACTTATAAGTAATACCATATATTTTCGAACTTAGTTTTACAAATTAAATTTGTTTTTAGGAACACTTACTTACCTCCATCTGTCCCAGAAGGTCAGGAAATGACCAGTCCTGGACAACCCCAACAATTCAATTATGGAAAACCACACTGTTATTCAGACAAGTTGCGACAAAATTCGCCAAACATGACACCTGGAATGAATTCGAATATACACAGCTTGATACCAAATTTACAAAATCTTAACCCAAATATGCAATCGTCGCCAAACGTGGCGCACTCCGGGTCAATTGCTCCAAACTTGTCGCTGAATTTCCAAAACTTAAGCCCAATACCAAATATGCAAAGTCCGTCCAACTTAAGCATTCCACAGATGCCAGACAATGACTTCCAACGAATCAATTCTTGTGCTTCGGTAACATCCAATCACTATAATGGCAATATGCAAGTAAGAATAAAAACATTTATCATTCTGATTTTCTTGTGATATATAATATAATAATAGCTATACACATTTTTCTGCATTTATGCTGTTTCATAAGATTCATTAAATTTATACTCCTTTATTGAAGAAATAATACATTATACTGCAACAATGGAATAACGGAAATTTTTGTATAAAATTGTATATAAAATTGCCCTACCATCCGTGCAGCATACGATACTTTAGGATTTACGAAATGTTAGCAAACTAACATTTTTATTATTTAACTTGTTGTTTTAAGTATAATAAGTTTATATCACAAAATAAAACATGTTTTTGTTTTGATTTTTCAACTAAAAATATAAAATTATTTATTTCTTTATAAATTAAAATATCATGCAATGATAATATATATTTGAATTATATATTCATTTATATTTGAAAAATAAAAATAATACCCAAATTACATATTTTTTAAGTCATTTACTCAAAAACGCAATAATACAACAACGAATATGATTTCAAAAAACGGAAGGAATGGCAATAGCGACCGCGTAAATTGTTAGATTAAGGCTATGTTCGGTAATTGACTGAAAGTACTGTAAGTAATTTGTTAAAAAAAGATAAACATATAAACTAGTTTGAGAAGAAGAAAGACCCACGATTACTGTCAGTACTTTCAGTCAATTTTCGAACATGCCTTAAGTTATACCGTTTTCACTCTGAACGTTGCCGGATGTCGAACTCTATAACATTCGATAGCACACAATTATTTTCTTTTTTAACCTGTTTTTTTTTGTCTCAGGATAAAAAAGTGCATATTTGTTTTGGCATTAAAAAAATTCACTTTCCCTTCCTAAAATGTATAAAAAACATCTATTATTTTTTAATTTAGAGTATATATTATGGCAATTTAAATTATAAATATTATTATTTCGTTATTTGTTAAAACGACTTGTTTTATAGCATTATACTAATTAATTTATTATCAATTAAACAGATAACGAAAACAGATCTGCAAAGAGACCGTACAGTCAATCAGAACCCAATGTTGCAATCAAAAATTTCACCAGTAGGATCTATAGCATCACAACGACCACTCAGCCAATTAAGTTCCCACAATGTAATTAAACATACTCATAATTACGGCTCACACGATAATACACCGGCAATTCAACCACATTTTCAAAAACCAATTGAAAGTGCGCAATCCATGCATAATTTGTCAAAATCTGCTACAAGTACTGTACTGCCAAGTGGTAGTGTTGTTCCAGATCAGAATCAAAATATGAAAAGTGCAGCTTCATCAGGAAATCTTGCTCTAGGTTCAGCAACTAATGTCACTGCAGGCAACAAACAAAATACTGAACAAAGATTAACTCATGAACAATTCAGGGCTGCTTTGCAGATGGTGGTATGTTTCTTAATTTTTTAAAATAATAGGATTATATATAACTTATAATTAGTTATTTATATAAAATTGTTAAAGTGAAAATATTATCATAATGCTCAATATATATAATTTATTTTTACAATATTTTCGAGAAAGTAACTATTCTTTATTGAATATATCGAGAAAAAGTGCCTGATTCTGATTGTCAAGCTAAAAGTAGGAAAAGAAAGGTTTTAAGATAATATTGAAAAGACAATTAAATAAAAAAATATTACGAATGATATATTTATTTTACACAAATAAACTGCTTCAAAAATTGATTTTTTATTATCTTTTATTATAAAGATAATGTAGAAATATTTCAGATCAATTAAGATTTTTATTTTAATATATTTATATATATATATCTCATACTGCACATAAATTGAAATTATATATGAAATATCTTTGCATTGCCAATGGTACATGTGATGACACAGTACTACAGTCAATGCTGTGCAGAATTATTTAAGAAATACTTTTGTGTTTGGATAAATTAAATGTATGTAGTAAAACGGGTATTTTACTCCTGCTGAATAGAGAGTACAATTAAGTGTTTTCAAGAACATGTAACAAAATCGATTTATTTTGTTGTCGGGGGTGGTAGGGCTCCTCCTTTAGGTCTCCTACCACATCTTCACCTATTTAATGATGATATTTTTATTACATGTAATATTCTTGCATTTATTGTAAAAAATCAGGTGTTTAATACAAGACTAATGCAATTCTGAATTCGTGTAATTGCCAAAATTTTATACTTGTGAACTTTATGCAACAATGCACAAGTACTCCATTTCTTTTTAAGATTTAAATAGTTACTGCCAAAATAAGATTTATCACAAACCTATTTATTGTATAATTGTATTTTATTCAAATAATCTGTACATATAAAACGAATATTTTAGGTCAGTCGAGGAGATCCTCGAGAAAATCTTGACAACTTCCTAAAAATAGGAGAGGGCAGCACAGGCACTGTGTGTATAGCTACCGATAAAACGACAAATCGCCAAGTAGCAGTAAAAAAAATGGATCTTCGAAAACAGCAACGCCGAGAATTGTTATTCAATGAAGTTGTAATTATGCGGGATTATCACCATCCTAATATTGTCGAAATGTATGACAGTTTCCTCGTGGACGACGAATTATGGGTTGTGATGGAGTATTTGGAGGGTGGTGCCCTCACAGATATTGTGACACACTCACGCATGGATGAAAGCCAAATTGCAACAGTTTGTTCCCAATGTTTGAAACCATTGGCATATCTACACTCTCAAGGTGTAATACATCGGGATATAAAGTCAGATTCTATTTTACTAACGGCTGACGGTCGAGTTAAGCTGTCGGACTTCGGGTTTTGCGCTCAGGTATCGCAAGAATTGCCGAAGAGGAAATCGTTGGTTGGTACACCATACTGGATGAGTCCAGAAGTCATTTCAAGGTAGTTATAAACAAAAATATCAAAATTATAGTAAATGTTTCTTTGAAAAGCATAATAAATTTGCATAACAGTTATATAATACACATAACTGTACAAACAATTCATTGCAATTTTTATATTAACTTATTTTTATACAGATTGCCTTATGGGCCAGAAGTAGATATTTGGTCTCTAGGCATAATGATTATTGAAATGGTCGATGGAGAACCTCCATTCTTCAATGAGCCACCTTTACAAGCAATGCGTCGTATTAGAGACATGCCACCACCAAAACTTAAAAACTCTCATAAGGTAAAGTTAAGTTAATTCTATATTATATGCTAAAACCATTAATTTAATACTACACTTATTATAGAAATCATATATAAATAAGTTATTTTTATTTTAAAAAGAAGATTTATTATATTACTATAAAAAATGTTATATTTTAATGAAGTTTAAAAAAAAAATAAAAAATGATCTGCTATAATTATATAATAAGATATTGCTAAAAAAAATTTAATTTTTTGATTAATGTCTGGAACAGTAAATATTCATGTTAAACTGTTGAGTTTCTAGGTAGTTGTGGAACAAATTGTTAATTGTCACTATACAAATTATTCATTTTTAAAGATACAATTTATTTTCTCATAAATTTGTTTTTTTTTTTTTAATATATTTAATATATATTCATAATTAGTTCTTATATTATGTATTATAATCTATTGACACCAATTGAATGTCCTGTAGTTACTAAAGGCTCATTTAATAATGCTAAAAATGATCACCCACACCTGTTCGGGTGGTAGGACAGTGGATATCAACTTTAAAATTTTAATAGAAACCTCGATATTTATAGCATGTTTAAATCTTCTATAAAATAATATATAACATTAACTTGATACATTTTTTGATTCATGATCTATTTAATTTTCTTTTTTAAATAACACACATTTAATTTTCTATTATAATTTAGTATGAACGAATTTTGTTAATGTATGCAAATTTATCTCATTAGCAGTAAAATATAGTTATTTTTAAGAATTGAAATAAATTTGAATTTATAATTAATTATATTGATTAATTCGAAAAATGTATGTTAATAGGTGAGCCCAAGATTACAAGGCTTCTTGGAGCGTATGTTGGTTCGTGATCCAGCACAGAGAGCGACAGCGGAAGAGCTTTTACAACACCCCTTCTTGCGACAAGCGCAAAGTCCTAGTATTTTGATCCCGCTTATGCGTGGCGCCCGACATACAAATTGCTGAGAAATCAATATCAATGAAATCATTTGTCGTCTTTAGATTTATATTAATGAAAATATTTATATTTGTCAATGACCTTAGATGTATTATTCACTTATCAGTAATGCTTTAATTATCAAAATTAACGACATACATTCCACAAGTTTCAGTATTTCATTTTAATTGGTAATGATTAGTTGTTTAATGTTCAATAAATACACATAGTATTTTATTTTTTAGACTTTGATGACAAGTAAGCTATAAATTCCAGGAAGATATCAAATAATAATCATGAAAGATAAACAAGTATTTAAGGTGATGTAGAACTTCTGATGTTGTTGAAACAATATTTCACAAGATTTAAATTTTCTACTTGCTTTAGTATACAATTTGACGATTAAAATGGATTCTAAATATGTATTTTTATTTTATTGTTGTATAAATGAAATATAATTTTTAATCTCATAAATATAATATTTGAAATTTAATAAAGTATTATTCGTAAGCGGTTTAGAAATTTAAAAAGTTACTGAAATATATTTTAAAAGTTTTCGCTGTTATTAAAAGCATTTTTATTTATATATTTTAATATTATTTCAGAATTATAATTTTTTAAATTGTTTTATAAAATTATTACTAATTATGCCTAAATTGGTAAATATAAAAATAATCTTCAAAAATAAAATTAAAACAAAATAAACTTCAATGAACATATGATTGGATGTTTAGACTTTTGAGTATTGTACTATGATAAATAATATTTACAACATATTATATTGATTAAACAGATGGCTAGACTTTTACATTCATTATATACATTATATTTTACTTCAATATATATATTTATCGATAAAATTTATTATTTTTTAAAAATTCTCAGTAGCTTCATGAATAATACTATTTTTATTAATAATATAATATAATCTTATAATATAATTATAAATTACAATTTATGTTTAATTTAGTAATAAATGAGATTTTAAGATCTCACTCTATAATTTCATATTCATTATTGTGTAAAATAATTTTGTATTACATTAATAATTATATTATATTCATATATTTAATATAAGATATAGACATATTTTTAAATATTTGTTTATATTATATTGTAAATAACATCTCTAATTCGAATAATGATTTGTTAAAGCGCAAACTAAAATTTATATTTTAGTATGATCAATATTTACATACTTATCATTTGTTAAAGTAATGATTATTTAAATATTAATTAATAATTACTTTTAACATGTAACTGTATCAAAATCTGTATTAGTGTTTAAAATAATATTACTTTAATTTTAAGTTTGATTTACAATGATTATTCATTGTTATATAAATTGAATTTTAATTTTATATATTTAATAATTAATTTAAATAATTGAAAAAAATATTTTTATCACAAGTGGTATTTCACCTTAAGAACTCATAACAAAATTAAACGAATGAAATTAAATTAAATTGAAAAACTGAAAATAAAGCTATCTGTGTTAAAAACTATTCAATATTTAAATAATTTTTATTGTTCAATGTTACAGCTTATGATCTCTAGAATTAT
>JABFQC010004072.1:0-13135 GCA_022817085.1 Psilanteris sp. ZL-2020 | reverse complement strand
ATATTACACTGCTAAACATAGTAACTTCCACGTTTTTTCGCTTAAAAGTCCAAGCTCGTATTATAAGTAGTAAATTTTCATATATAATTTTTCTCAGTGTACTTTTTGGTTTTATAAAATTATGCTTCCGAAATTTATAAATTATATTTACATATTTATTTTTAATCATTGTTTAATATCAATGAGGTAATTAATAGTTTCTGCAATATATATATAGATTTTCAAAGAAATTCTGAGAATATTTGTTAATAAGTGGATTAACTATGTTAAGTTAAAGAATAAGTTTCATTCTAGAATAGTTTACGAAGACAACGGAAATTCAGTAATTTAGATTATAATTAATAAAATACTTTTATATACACTGAGAAAAAAAGTTTAACAATTTACTACAGAATATATCAAAACTGGACGATACATAAAAATGCAAGAAAAATTACCATATAATGTAGGCAATGCACATAATAATATATTCAAGTTTATGTAGAAAATTTTAATATATAATGTAGTAATTTTTTTTGTGTTTTCACGTATTCCACTTCCACTTTTGACATAATATATAGTAAATTGTTAAATATGTATTTTCTCAGTGTAAATATATATATATATATATACACATATATGTTTGGAAATATAACTTGAAATTAAATTTTAATTTAAATGTTCTATTTTGATGTATACACGCACATAAATATTTCGTTAATTCAACAAAGATTGTGTTCATTTGACCAAAATTTAATTCAATCAACCAAATAGTATATGTTACTATACGGAGAAAACGTTTGATCAAAAATTACTATATTTACTACTACTCGTAAGATTTTATTATATTTAATTTCAGTGTTGCAGACATCCTACGAAAATTTACTATATATTATATAGTAATCTATACAGTAATAAAGAGTATTATTTTCATTTTTAAAAGCCTCATCCTACGTGTATAGTAGTAAATATAGTATTTTTTGATAAAAAGTTTCTCCGTGTATACAAAATTTTGGTGGAATTAATAAAATTTTCCCTGTGTTTTCTTGCTATTTTATTTTGAAATTATAAAAGTTATTTAGCTGTTAGCTAAATAATATTTTATATTAAAATTAATGAGTAAATAATTTATGATTTACTTATGTAAATAAATTTTAGTATTCTTAATGCATAGATAAACGGTTCATTCATGCTTAGAAACACGAATACTAAAGTATATTTACTTATAACGTTTGGTCAATTACTTTTATTGAGATATAATAAGCTACACTGACCTAAACATTGTAATTAATTTAGATATTTTTTTTAATTTTCCTCCGTATATTTAATTATTAAAATACAAATCAAATATACATTACGTATAGGATATACAAATCATATTGTACATAAATTTTAGTACAATATAAATTGTACAGTTAGTGAACAAATAATCATATGATAAGTGTATATAATATACGTATATTCTATTGGGAGTTTATTTTTATTATTCACTAGAAGATATTTTTGTAACAATTCAATAAAATAACATCATTAAATTGTGTACATTTTTTTTAAAAAAAAACAATTTCCAATTTTCAATTTGCACCGCAAGTATAAATATATTATGTAGACATTCAATTTTAGCACATATTTTATTAAAATTAAATTAACTTACTTCTATAGAAGGTTAAAAGAATTGAGGGAAAGTTAACCGCTTATCGAATAAAGGACGACTAGTAAAAATGCTCCTGTTTTTAGAAATAGAAAATATTTGTAATGTAACTTTCTATTCCTAACGTTATTTGTAGATTGTTTTTGTATGTAAAAAATACTAAATATTATGCATATTATTGAATATATGTATCTATGAGTGCATAAATATATAATAAAATACACCGAAATTACTTTTAATTAATTGATAATAAATTTGTAGATAAATAAAATTACTTTTCAATTTCCACTTAATAAAATAATATATTATGCAAAAGTTACAAATTATTATATTATATTATCAATTAATAGTGGTGATTCTAAAAGAGTTGTTTTAAAATAAAAATAAAATAATTACATATACTTAATTATATATATATAGTTTATTAGACTTGCAATTGATTATAATAATATAATATTTATTACACGGAGAAAAAATTCTAGTACAGATAATGGTTAAAAAAATCTGGTAATGATTTCCGTAAAATATGTATGCTTATTGTTTAAAATCGTATTAACATGAAAAATATTTTTCAGGATACATTTACATTAAAAATTTTGTATCATCTATATACTATAATTTTCTATATTTTCTACATTTTCTATATTGGCGAATTTTTGTACAGTATGTACAGATTTATAAATATATGAGTATAGGAACTCGCATTTTTTTAGAAAAGTATATCTTTCTTAATTATAATGATAATGTAATAACTATAAATTATTTAACATCCATAGCAATTATATTATTATAATGTGTTTTCAAGCATTGAGTGATCTTAACTACAGTCAATTTTATTATATCACTATAAATGACATTGAATCTATCATTTATATAACTGTAACCCCTAACTACCGCCTTCCACAGCTTGCATTATTGCCTCCTGAACGAGGAAAGAACATTTTATTTCATACTACATATTTAAATTGACTATAATATTACGAATGTGTATAATTTATTGCCTACCAATAATTATATTGGAAGATAATTACTTGCCTTTTAATTATTAAATATATATGCAATGACAATAACTATATTAATTTATAATATCCTTATTACCATTGCACGGTTCTATATTTAATTTAATGCAGTTTGGTGTTTCACTATTTTAGTGACTTTAAATAATGGAAAAATTCATTAAATCAAAGCTTCTAACATAATAGGCAATAAAATAATTTACGTAAAAATTGGTTCATGAATGTTCATTAATAGTAAATAACGTTATAAACTATTTGTATTTATGAAAAACAATTAGTATATTTTTCGATTTTCGTTTACATTTTTAAATTTATTTTAAAAATTGTATTTCAATAATATTATTCAGTAAAATATAACGTAATAATAAAGAAATTTTAGCATGCATTATAGTAAAAATAAATCAACGACGACTCTTTTTTATTGTTCAAATTTCACACCAGCAAATTAAATAATGAATGTGTCATTCATATATTTATTATATTTATTTTAATGTAGTATTTTTTGTTATTATAATATAATTAAACTAATGTAGTTTAAACAACTGAAAAAATGACAGGAAATTTCATTTAGTGTATGCAAATGAAAATTGATTTGGATAAATTGTAATAATGACTGAATAAATTAAAAGAGAATTATACAATTGATAAATATTAGTTATTATGTATTAATAAATTGAGTTGTGCTCGAGACAATCTACCGGAGGTTCGGTATTTATTATTTTATTTATCATCTCTCTTTTGAACAAACTCCATTTAAAACAAGGAATATATATATTTCTGTTGTTTATCAAAGTTTATATATTTATTCTACAATCATATAACTATATAGTTAGTTTTAATTATAATAATAATTAAGATTTGATAGTAGTTCATATAAATATTTGTAATAAATTTGTGTAAATCCATCATCTCCATAACGTTCTATATAAATAATTTGATATGCTCTAAACAACACAATAATAAATAGATTCAGATATCGGCAATTGTGTTTCCTTTTTATGAAGGAAAAGCATAAAACTATAATCACTCAATATTTCTAATTAATGACTTTCTTAATTCAATTATTAGTTAGTTATTATTATAATTACTTAAACTTATATATGTAAATATACGCCCTGTTGAATCGGTGATTCAACTCCCAACCCCCTCCGCCCTTCAAAAATCTAACAAAATTGACGTATCTAATCTACCAAAATCACAGGGACCCTAACATCGTATTTTGCGGATCTGTACTCAAAAGCCTCATTATATATATGCGTCGATTGAGGACAGGCCTCATAACTACCATCTGTAACATTTTTAACATTGCATAAATGGAAAATAAGATGGTAACTGGTACTGAAAGGCTTATTAGCAAACTTATATTCATATATATATATATATATATATATATTTATTCATATAGTTTTTAAAATTTTATTCGCTAGAATTTAAATATATAAATCTTTGCTGTTAACTCTTTGTATAATAACTGTTAAAATTTGCTTTGTTACGATTACACTAAATTCTTATTGACGCTTTTGTAGTTATAATTTAAGGATATAAGATTACATGATCTGATTATTTCGAAGTGAGCAAAAACTGATAAACTATATATGTAATACTATTCGACTGTAGTAACACTGTATGAACTGATTCGTTATGTATATATTGAACATTGTAACATATCTATTTAAAACAAGAATTTATGAATTATATTTGTCTTTATATTCAAAATATATTGAAACAAGGATTAATGTATGATTTAAATATAAAAAAGTAAGGTTTGTGGAATTTCTGTTGACATTAATATTTGAAATGTGAAGGAACATAACTATCTTCAAATTATGACTTTTGTTAATTTTGTATATAAAGGATGTATGGAGATATTAGTGCATATAAATTATTATTAGTATTATCCTAATATATACATTCGAAGAAAACAATGTACATTTTGTTCAGTTTCTTGAATATGTTTATGTGTTTATGGTTAAGCATTGAAACAGAAATAATTAAAAAATTCGTTTAAACTCATTATAGAGTATTTTATTTATATTATTAGCTATAATTATCAGCATTACACAAACTAACTGAAATATATATTATATATGTATATATTAATTACACGATATAAATTAATTTTTATTTTTTGCATAATTTTTACAATGTATAAGGAATTATGCGTGTTTACAATTCAGCAGTACTCAAGTATTACTAACAGTACTAATAAATACTAACGTTATCTCAATCAATATATTCTCATTCATTAATATCCCCGTCCAATTATTTCGATAGAATATAATATTTTAAATTGAATAAAATTTATGTATGTAATATTGTAATTTAAAGCTATGGAAATAAATTATTATATTTAGTATCTATAATTTAAGCAAATTAAAAATTAAAAATATTGAAATTTAATGTTTGACACATTACACCATTGAACCAAATAATAAACACATGAAAAGTGTAATTATATATATATATATATATATATATATATATAGATATAGATATTAACGTTTGTTTAGCATTTTTAGTTTTTTATGGAAATCAAAATTTGTGAAAATCAACGCAAAGTGTAAAGCGCAAATTATCATGAAATTAATCGTTTTCAAATAATTGTGATGCAATCTTTAATTCATAATTAAATGTTTTGATTAAAAGAATTTTAAATTTATTAAAATCAATTCGAACCATGAATGAACTTTTAAAATATGCACACTGAGAAACATTTCTATTAAAAATTACCATGCCAAAACAGTACTTTGATGCAATGTTTGTCAACAAAGAATGATTACCGTTAAAGCACAGTAAAATATACGGAAATCGAAGTAATGTTTACGATATTTAAGAGTAATTTGTACGTGTTGACAAAAATGGCATCAGAACACCGTTTTGGCACAGTAATTTTGAATAAAAATTTTTCTCAGTGTATACTATACGACATGAATATCCTGCCGTCAGACATCCAGATATACACCGAAGTTATACAGTTAGTACACGATGGCGTAGTTACATTTGTATCCTGTTCTTAAACCAGTCCGTTTTTGCAAAGTATTATATGACATGTACACAGGATTTATAAAGTAATTCACGTTCACTTTCTCAACATTAATTTCATAAGACATAATAAGTTTTAATAAAGATAAACGTATCAATTTGAAATGAGGATATAATTGATTGGTGCTTTGATATAATTAAAACAAAAACCAAAATGCACGTACGTAGTAATTTAAAAGACGGTAATACAATTAACATTCTTATCGTTTATTAAAAATGTATGTACACTTTCACGTGCAGAGAACTTGATGCGATCAAGCGTGGAGCGCGAAAATCCGATACATTAATAATGTGGGCCAATTTCAACTACGCCTTTTTATTATTAGAGTAAGATCTTCGAATTTGATCTTCAATGCCTTTTAACATTGGTTGTCCGACAAGTAGTCATGTGTATCGAATTTCCTTGAAACACTCGTAGTAATGCTTATTCTACTTACCAAGAGAAGGAAAGTGATTTTCGAAAAGCGAATCTACAGCTATTGAAATAAACAAGCGTAAAATGTTGATCACTGAGAAAGAGTTCAGTAACTAGTTAACATATTTCTAATCAATGGCTAACGGATTCTTTGGTGTACCTAAATAATTAATTACATTGCACTTTTTTAATTAATTGAAAGTGTCTGTTATAATCCCAAGTTCAAATCTTTTTGAAATAGAATCTAACAGTTCCTGGTTTTTTAATATAAGAAAAAAGTCAATTTACCGTGTACGCGAGGAAAAATCATTTGTATTACAATTTCTAGTTATGAATATCAAAAGTTGTAGAAATTTTAATCCCTGGGATTAAACAGCGAACAATCATTACATTCGTTTCTTTTCTGATTGATTGCAAATTAATTTATGCGCGATAATATGCATAATTGTTGAAATAATTATTATTTCTGATTTAATTTTTCGTTACGTGTTTAAATAATTAAATAAATTTGATAGGCATAAATATTATTATATTAACTTATGTATTTGTATGTGTGCGTGTGCGAGTACCTTAAACTCAATTTATTTATTACTTGCACACAAGAATATGAATATTTGCATGTATATTAGAATTAGTTTTTGTAACTAAATACTCTTCATTGTCATGTACATGTTAAATGAATGCTACTTACTAATAAAAACTTGCACGAAAAATTACAACGTGCTGCATGAAAGCCGAGATAAATGCATGCATAAGTTTTCTACCATGCATTTATAAAACATTACTTTCTCGGTAAAAAATTTGAATAAGCAAAATATGTTGTTAACTTTCATGAAAATGATTGTAATTTTTTACTTGTCAGTCTAAAATATTCGATGTTTTGTTGAAACGATGTTTTGAACTGTACACAAATGCACATTTTATTACCAATAAACATTATAAAGAATCGTGTGCAATATATTGTCGTTTGCTTCGCGAGTGTAAAGCAGTAATTATTAATATTATTCATTGATATACCTTTACCGTGGGATTAACAATTAAACTAAGTGATCTGTTACAATATCACGTAGCCTGGGAGCGACTTTTTATCGAAATTTGACTGGAATTAGGATGCTGCGCTCTATTTGACGCCCCCTACTCATATCGAAGCGGTGACGCCTCTCTCGTCTACGCAAAGAAGAGGGCCGCTCTGATCTAAAGAGAATGCATGAGTACCGAATAGTAAAAAGAAAAACAACTGAGTTGATTTGCTATATATAGTGCAAGTATCTAGAGTTAAGGTCCAGTCGAACACGTGCATTCCGTCCAGTTTAGTTAGAGAAAAGCGAGTTCCCGAAAATTGTTAACATTCGCTATCCTCACGTTCGCATTAATTGACAGCTGGGAATCAATGAACGTAGTTAAAATGAATCGTAAAATTGTATACAATTTTGTGACTGTGCTTTTGATTATGAATGCATGTTTGCGACCTGCGCGCGCAGAAATTCAAACAGTGTCAAACAAGCAATCTTTAAATGATTCTGAGGGAAAATCTGTGGTCAGCTTGAGCAAAAATTGTAACAAGTCGTACAGTGCAATGTGCTTGAAACTGGACGTGGCCAATTTCGTAGACAAATTATCGGAGCAACATGACATCGGTAAGTTCGTAAAGCTAGCGAATAGTCGCACGAGGTGCGAAAGCAAATTTTAATTGTCGCTTTGTGTTGGTGCAGGAATTTTGCCGGGCGTTTCTATCGTTAAGGAAAACGGTCAGAACGAAATCTCGTCGTCCGAAATGGTGGCAAACCTGGCGCGGGATTTTCCAAACGACGTTGACAAACGGCTGGATGCGTACTTGGTTCAAAAAGTGGGCAACTACTTGAACAACCACGCTATCTCGATCAAGCTCTTTGACCCAAGGTCGCTTGGCGAACATTTGACCGACGAGGATGTCAACAAGGCAGGATCCGTAGAAGGTTGGGTGAATTATTATTTGCGATTGAGTACTGCGTTTCAAGTCGATGAAAGTGTGATTCTGTAACGAAGCGTTAATTTTCAGCTCGTAAAAAGGATAAAGGCGGATTAGGCGGCATGATGGCTGGATTGATGATGATGAAAGGAACGTTGGGCGCTCTTGGATTCGGCGCGTTAGCCATGCTGGCCGGAAAAGCTCTAATGACCGGTCTAATGGCACTCATGTTGTCGACAATTGTCGGCTTAAAGTCATTAGCGGGCGGACACTCTCAAAAGACGACTTACGAAATCGTGAGCAAACCAGTCTACACAACGGCACACACCCACAGTTCAGAAGAGGTTCATGGTCATGGATATGGCGGGTCGGGTTATGGACGGTCATTAGATGAAGTCCACGAAACTGTGCAGGAAGCCGTGCGAAAATACGGCAACGTCTTGAACCGCAAATCCATACTCTGAAGCTGAATAAATTGAAAGTAGTTGGGTGAATTAATTTGCAAAGTAAATAGAGTGTGAAAGTCACGCGGATTATCGTGGGAACAATTTCGTCGACATTGTTGCACGGATTTGATGCGAATAATTTCTACGTGAAATTATTATACGATTGTCGCTGCGACTTCCGTTTTACTTTAAATTGTACAGTAGTTCTATTACAAATTGTTCGCATCGTCGTTATTTATAATTATTTATTGCTAAAATTGTTATCGACACAAAAGCTGTGATCGAAGCGTCATCAAATTATAACCATAATAATAAGTGTGATGCTGAATGTTAATAAAATAGTTTGACCAAATTTTAAAACAATTATCTTGACTCGGTCAGGAGGTCTACCTGTTCCTTTCTCTGACAACCGTTACGGACTACCAGAAATAATAAATACCTAAATATGAGCCTAGAGACAAAAGAAATTGCAACCGGTTGACTTAAAGATGCTTTTCAACCAATCTTATTATTATATTGAATCTTTGATGTTAGCTGACTCTAATGGCAATCGTGACAAGGTCGCCGCAAAAATTATCCGGCGACATAATTTCAAATGTATATAAACTGCTTGCGCTATTCCTACTTGCTAGACAGTTTTGTTCGGTGTTATTCCGCGTAGTATTACACGTTACTTGGACCGATCGCGGATCGGCCATGGCTATCCGTCTGGCGGTTTTGGCTTTGTTTTTAGGCAACGCAATTCTGGTTTTCGCGATCGACCAAGATGCACAACGCGCTAACGTTATTCCGCACGACAATAGTCTCGCGTTCCCCGGCAAGTCCGTTTTTGATTTTCAAAAGTACGGATGGAAAATTGACGTTCGAGTCGTCCCCGGTGTGAACGCTTCGAACGCCTACCGCAACCAGGATGACCGTTTCCCGGATTTCCCGTTCAAAGAAATCGGCGGCTGCATTTTAGATTTGTCCTTAATTTGTGTGCAGAACAGAATCGCCCGATACGTTGACGACATTGATCATTTGGATGAATTCACGCTGTTCGATCAAACGATTAAGGTTGTTCGAGCCAAACCTTCCGAATCATCGCAAGTGTCTGAGCGACAGTTAATTAGTGACAGTGTCAGTGATAGAATCGATCGCAGCGTTAATCATTTCTTTGATACTCATGCGTTACGCGTTACTCTACCTAAATTGAATGGCAAATTAAGTCAAGTTAATATTATGTACGATGATGCTTTATTGGAAGGTCAGTAAATGGCAAACAGTAGTTCATTAATAATATATAGCCATGTGAACAAACAGTAAAACGCTATGCACAATTTTGCAGGCAGAGGCAAGAAAGGTGGCAAAGGGGGTGGAAAATGTAAAAAGATGATGATGATGATGTTCGGAATGATGAAAATGAAATTAATGGGTATAATCATTACTTATTCGCTTTTTTTTATGAAATAAATTTTAAATTTTAATTATTAAATATTCTGATAAGGAATTTTTTTTCTGCAATTTAAGAGCAGCAATCTTCACAGACCTATAATTTGGTCATTTTGTCATTTTGTATTTCTTAATTAGAATACGATTAAATTTAAACGATTCAATTTGGTTGAGCAATAAAAAAATAATACTTTTTAATAATAGGAATGGTTGGTTTAACTGCCATGAAAGGTATGATGATGGCAGGAATGTCTCTTATGTTGTCAAAGATGATGTTAATCATGAAGCTGATGAGTCTTAAAAAAGGTGGAGGATTTGGTGGTGGAGGGGGAGGAGGTAAAGTAAATGTAATTATAATTTACTTATTAGATATAAAATATATTAAGTATTTAAATTCGTGCGCAAAGTGCGGTAAGTAAACCGAATAAGTTTTTACGCCATATCATTTTTGATTTATTCATTCATTTATTTCGGAAATAATATTTTATTATATAATTAAAAGAGCAATTATTAGTCTTTACCACAGTTATTCAGTCTTTATCTTATTTATTACAAAATTGCACAGCATTAAATACTTTAAATAATTTTGCAAGACAAATTAGTTTATCAAGAAATAAATTAACCTTATTTACATTTAAAAAAAATCCCTTCAAAAAACCAATATCCCTTCAATATACGAATAATTTTGCATTTAGATAATTTTTATTTAGCATAAATTGTATACTTTTTTCATTCCAAGTTTAGTATCAATCATTTACACGCATGAATTATAAAACAATATGAAATTATTACAATACTGTTAATATCGTCTAGCTATAATCTGCAGATACCTTTTCCGTATTTTTATGAAGCGTTTATTATACAGACATTTTTCATTTTAAGCTATCAACTTATGTGAAAGGTAGAATTATAGCAGTAAACTCATGAATTTATATTCTTAATTTATGTGAACTAGTTTTCTTTCCTTTCAGTATGTTTTATTTGCAAATATTTCATTTATTCGAAATGTGTTAACCATATATATTATTTAAGATTTATAATACTATATCATTTACATACACTATTTTAAATTAAATTATAAATAAAATTAAAATTGTCGTAAGTTTCATCTATAATTACATTTTTATTAAATTTTTAATTTTATAGCTTACAAAAATCGATAAGTAGACCTAATGTATATATTTTAAAAGATTATTATTGGTATTGATGGTTGACTGACAAATCAAACTTAGGTTGATAATAATCATATTCTTGTTAAGAAAAATTTGCAACAGTTTACGATGATACCACACTTTCACACAGTATAATGTAACAGTAATGTAAAGAATGAGAACATTAATGGCTTAAAATAATACATTATTCTGCTATTAATTTAATTTTGAAAGTAGCTCATAACTTAATTTATACATGCAAAATTTATAAATGTAGAAATGTATTTCACTTTTTTCATTTAAAAATAACATAATATTATTCTAAAAGTTTTATTTTTTAATATATAAAATTTTACTTTAATTTGCAAATTTGTATCCTAAAATAATGAAAATTAAATTTAAAGCAATAAAAAATGGTAAACTCTATTGTAATGGTTAATTATTATATGATTTGTTATCTGTTATTTAAAATTATAAACAAAATAATGTTGATTTGATTATTTGTTAGTTGAACATTTGTTAGTTGAGTAACTTTTAGTTCAAAAACAGAAGTCTTTCTCATTTTTTTGGATATTTAGAAAAGTTTACGAAAAGAAATATACAAATTTTTCATTTAACATTTTAAGTTAGTAACATTTTTTTTCTAACAATGCATTAATATATTTCATAATAATCTTATTATATTAATGCCCTAACAATTGGAATACAAATTAAATATAAATATTTATAACATAATATTTTAATAATTAAATACCTACAATATAATAATGATAAAATTTATCTTTAATAAAATAAATCAATTCTAATAAACCTTTATAAGATAATTTATTGTGTTAATGCGTTATAATGTTGATTCTAACCCTAGTAAAAATGATAAAATATTACTAATATATATCTAGAATATATTTTTGCATAGTAAAATATATTGTAAATAGATTATAAATATATTTGTAATATAATAAATATTATTCATAAATGTTTAATATATTTGCTTTGTTATACATATATTGCCAGAAATTATACTATTAAAAATATATTATTAATATATTTTCAATATATATTTTTGTTTCCTAGAGAAGAATTGGTATATATTTGTTGACACATTATTATTCAGTATGTAGTAAAATTTTATCGTAAAAATTTTATTAAAATATTATTTTATATTATGTGTATAGTAATAATAATTTGCAAATAATCTAATTATTTGTGAATAAACAAATATAAATTGCTATATAATATGAACATTTACATAAATAATAAGAATATTAAAAATATTTTAATTATGTTTTAATTCAAATAATTTGATCAAATGCAACATTATACAACAGAAAAAATTTTTGTGAACTTATGTTCGTCGTTTCAACAAATCATAGACTTATAAAAGAATATTTTAATAAATAAAAAAAAATAAAAAAATATTAAAAATATATAAGTAATAAAGATAAATATAGAAGTCATTAACAAATAACTATTATTGATAGTACATAAATTATATCTTATAATTGTTATTAATTTGATCAAATATAATTTAATACGTATAAAATAATGACACATTTTTCTTCTGCCGTTTAAATTGTAATATTTCAATACATAATTGAAATCAAATACATCTCGGTTGTACAAGTAATCATGAACAAGGGGCACGCGTTTATGAATATAACAAACTTTATAGAATGAAAGTATTTTTTAAGATTTAGTTTATTATAATTATCATGTCGCGTTTAAAATACACGAAGAAAACGTATATAGTAAAAAATTACTGTATAATGTTAAGTGAAACGTGGAAAAATATAATACACTGAGAGAAAAATGTATTGTTATGGTAAACATTTCATTATGGTTGCAATATTTTTAGTTAAAGTCACTATATTTATGGTATTTCAAACCATATTTTTGTTCATGATATGTATAAATACTGTATTGTTGGTACGAATATCCAATATGGTTAATTTTCGTTCTAACTATCAAACATTGTATTCATGATTATACAAATAGTTACTGTGACTATATAAAATGTTTAATAACGCTGTTTAAAAGTGTTCATAAAGGTTACATG
>JABFQC010004071.1:0-13135 GCA_022817085.1 Psilanteris sp. ZL-2020 | reverse complement strand
ATATAAATTATAGAGATCTTCTTCAGATTTTAAATAAAATAAGCATTATGCCTATAATTTATTATATATATATATATATATTATCTATATAGAACAAATTAATTAAAATATATAATAGCTATTTTAAATTATATATATGGATACATAATAGATACAAATAAATTTTATTTTAATTGGAGACAAATCAACAATTTATATTCACATAAATTTTAAAATATTGATACGCGATAAGATTTAAAAACTAATAAATTGTTTTTTTTAAATAAAAACTCTATCGTTATATAAATATAAACTGTTGTAGGTTAGTGAAATATATATGCTTTTGTTTATATAATATATTATAAAACAATTCATCAATTTAAGAAAGTAAATTTAATTTAGTTTTAATAACGAAGATTATCAACATATCTCAATTAGACTATTTAATACGAATTTATTAATCTTGTTATTTTTGTACAAATTATAACATAAACTGTTTTAAATCCGTTTGATTATATTTTTTAAAAAGTTTTGTATTAATTAGACTTTAAAGTACAAATTAAATTAATTAATTATAAATTAAATTAATTAATTATAAATTAAATTAAAATTATTAATAACCAATTATTGTTCGATATAATATAAATATCTGTCAGTCTTTCTTCGTCAAAAATATATTAGAAATTATAAAAAATTGTAAAATACATTCTGTTTTTAATTTTGATAGTTTGATAGATGTGAATGTCACATCTTACAATAATTACACAACTAAATGAATAATGATTGTATAAATATTTTTGCTTACGCGTATAATGAAAACTATTTATAATATTTTGAAATTTACAAGTATGCAGTAAAGAAACATTTCTAATTATCTACCTGTTTTTAATCATTTGTTTGACTCACATAGTGATTTTTGACTGTTGATTAAATAGAACGCGGAAGGGTTTGCCAGAATCGTTGGCGAGTTTCGAATCTGTGACAGACAGCTTGTTTCTTGTCACGAGATCATTCGATTTTCTGACTCATAATACCGATGTAAGAAAAATATACGAATCAACCGTAGTAAATCCTGCGTGAAACCTTTTTTTGCAAACTAAAACTTTGCAATTCGATATTCAAAATGTATTATAGGAATAAGATAACATATTGAAATAAATGTAATGTAATTTATAGGCTCTTATATAATTTATAATTATTTTATATTTATTTTCTATATATATAAACAAAAAACACATTTGTTAATAGTCATATAGGATTCTAATTTATCTATAAATATGTTAAAAAGTCAAATTTATTGCTTTTTTAAAATATTTTTAATATAATGTAACATCGAGAAATGCTCTCATAATGAAATATGTGTTATTAATAACCAGAAAAAAAATTGCGTTTATTTTGCGCGGGTATCTTAAATAATTCTACAAGACGCCAAAATCAGGTCAAATGCACTGTACTCATTAACGTTTAATAATAATGAATTCTATTAGAATTAATTAAAATAAAAAAGTATCTTGTAAACTATATTTTATAATATATTTTAAAAAATTTATCCGTATCTATTAGGTTTTTTTCGATTTCACAAATTAAGAGAAAATAGGACTATCATTTATAATATCCTAAAAATTGTAGATTAAAACTATTACTATCAAAATTTTGATAAAAAAATTGTATTGAAAAACTTGTAATTTTTCTATAAAGCATATCAGTATTTTACTAAACAGAATATTTGATAGAACTTTTTTCTCTGCGTTGACATTCCTGAATAGAATCGTCTGCTGGCTCACTTGACACCTCCGCTGTCAGGCCCAGTTGGGCTGTAATGTGACATTCCCAAGTAGCATTAGTCTGGTTGTAAAAATGCCCTCTCGGACTCCTATTACAGTCTATTACTATTATAGTCTATGCATAGACTTAATTTGATAAAAATACGTATACATAAACTATATTTATTATGCTACTGTACTTATATTATGCGATTGATTTTAGACATCATTAATAACAGTGATACTATCTCAGATATCTGAATTCAAATATTTTTGAACATTTATATATAAACATAAAATATTGTAGATCAACCAAATCATAATTTTATATTTATAATAATAGTATATTATAATCAATATAATTACTTCTTTTTTTTTAAATTAATATTATATTATTAGAAGAAATTAATTAAAACTTAATGTTTTTAAGGATACGAATTAATAATTTATTAATATTTCTCCGATTGCAGGCGTCTTCCTCATATTGGATCAAAATGTCGGAATCACAAAGTAAGCTATATCTTACACATTTCAATTCATATTAAATAAAGTATACACTGTAAAAATTGACGTTACAAAAATGTCTTATTTCCAGACATTTTTATAGAAAAGATAGTATAAGAGTGTCTTATTATTAGATACTATTTATGTCTTTTACATGAAAATGTTTCGATTCAAGACACTTATTTTAGTAGTGTAGATATAGTTGATAGAAAAATAATTTCACGTTCCTGAAACCAAATAAAATATTTAGAATAATAAATAAAAAATCTTGATATATAATTAACATCTAATTTGATTCATTCCTCGTATCAAGCAGATGTCCAAAACGTAAAAGACAATGAAGAAGTCCGTGATGTCGTGAGTTCAAGTCTACAAATTGAGGAAGATGAGGATAAACAAGATTCCGAAAATCAACAACCTGAAACACCACAGTCAGGTTGGAATGTGTTTTTGAACATCAAAAATCGCAATTGAATTAATAAAATGGTTGATTCTAAATCTTATTTAGTATATTAATGATATTATTAAAGCGTTATTAAAATTATAAATTATAAACTATGTTTAGTTAATAACGAAAAGCTTTATGTGCATTTATTGCTATATTGAATATGTTAATAATTCTTATCAAACGATGTTTTTTTTTATATTATATAAATAATACTGAATTATTGATATATTAATCAGATTTATGTTATAACTATACGTCGAGTATTAATATTTGAGATAATCAAAAGTTAAATTTGTTTCTTATTGATTTACGTACTTCGCGTACTTTCAATCCATCGTCATTATCATGCGCAAAACAAAGTCACCGGTAAATTTCAACGTTTGATACTGTGCGCAATACTGCGGACGAAAGACCAAAAATAAATCTGCGTAGAATCCCCGTGTTTTAAATAAAATCAGGTTACCGACACGACGCAACAAAGCTAAACGCGCGCTATACTCCAAAATCACAAATTGTAAAATATGAAATATGCACTTTCGTCAAAACGTCAGTTCAATAGATATAATTTTATCAATAATTTGCGAAAATAACATACATAAATTTATGGCTATATTTACGACCCATTCATAACGTCATATGTTTTCTGAAAATAAATCCAATTTTATAAGTTTCTACGCTGAATAGAAGTTAAACTATTTTTACGTTTTTGAGATGCTTTCATTAAAACTTAAATAATAATATTAATGTGAATCCGAATTAATAACATAATAATATTTATAACAATGTTATTAACTTCTTAAACTTTTAACAATCATTTCTTTCAATTCATACTTATTGTTTGAATATTTATAATACGCAATTATTAAACTTTATCATTCATAAAAATATAATGCATAATCGCATAAATTATTTATTTTATATTGAATGTATTATAAATATTATAAAATTAGTGTAAATTTAGTTAATTAACATCACAAATTTATAAATACAATTCAAGATATATATTAATATGACTATATAGAAAATAATTAAACAAAAGAATTATAAAAAGTAACTTTATAATTATTAATTATAAACTAGTTATTTATAATTATTGTATATTGATATGAAAAATTAATATTAATCGAAATTATTCGAAATCATTTTTTATTTTTTTTAAAAACAAAAATTAATTTTTTTATTATTTATAAAAAACATTTTGAACTGGTGTTACAAAATTATAATAATAATAATTCCATTAATATTTTTCATATGAAATTTCATAATATTAAAAAAGATAAAAGAACAATAACGATTCAAAATTGTTTTTCCTTATTTAAATTCGTACGTATTAATTTATTAATAAACACCATTCTCAATTCCATAAACAGTTATTGCTACAACTGTAAATACATCCGAAGACTAAGCGCGTAACTAAAATCGCCAAACAAAGAACCATGCATTTTGACTTTTATCCAAATGCCACTCGTCTTTCTTTCTTCTCCATATAAATATAATTATTGACTCATGTTTTAGAGAATAACTCATCACCAAAGTGCGACGAACCTGGAAAGAATGTCGATGACAAGTCTGTAACAAAGCCACTGTCCGCACAGACACAGCGCTCGCTGCCCGAATCTGATCTGCTGCCGCAGAGCAAAGCTGGTGAGTGCAATTTATTGCCGGTATTAGTAGAGCGACTTCGCTCCGCGTTGGAGTTGTGCTCAAATCAAAGCCAGAACAGTGAGGAGCAGTTGCGACTAGAAGACTCAGGCGTCGACTCCGAAGAAGATCTACGAATATGGGCATCCAATTTGCAAAGCACATCGGATCGGTCGGTTCAAGAAGAAAAGCCTAACCTCGATCTCAAAGTCTTGGAAGATCTGTTACTCTCGGACATTCACACGGCGTTAGCCCACCTTCAGGAGACGTTGAAGCGCGTCGACATCGAAGTTCTGACCAGATACAATTCGACCCTAGATTCTACGAATAAATTAAATTTACTGCGTTTGATATCGAATTTGTTGGTGAAACTGAAGATACCACAGGAAGCGTCCATCCCCGTGGAAAAAGTCAGTCAACGACGGCGACGCGCAGATAGGCATACAATTGGGGTTTCCACTGAGGAATTAGCGCAAGCGAGGAAGTGGCTGAAAAACAATAGTTGCAACAACTCGCAAGCCGTGGTAACGAAACGCGTACCTGATAATACTGAAGATAGTAATTTTCAACCGATAGTTAGTAAAGTTGATAAGATTGCGGAGAAAACGTTTGATAAAGTGAAGGAGAAGCATATCAAAGATGCGATAAATCAACAGCAGTCCTTACAAAGTAAGAATAAGGATACCGAGATTAATTTTGATAATATTCAGAAGTATAGTAATATAACCAAAAGCGGGTCGAAGGACGATCTCGATTTGTTGGATGCTGACTCGGTGAAGGTGCCACCTACGTATTACAACCCGTCGGCGATAGTAAATAAACACAATAAATTTATGTCAAAGAAGGCGAAAATAAAAAGAGCAAACACTATAGATATTCCGAATTATTTGAAACTGCAATCGGATCCGTATGGTAATTACAACGGGTGTATAGCTTTAAGACGACCTATCGATATAAGTGACAAAATATTGTCTAATAGGACTAATACGGGGATACCTTCGTTCGAGCCAAAAACGGAAAACGATAGAAAATTTTTAGCGTTGATTAACAAAAACAGCGATTCGGGACCTTCGAATACGTCCGCTCCTTATAAGAGTTTTAGTTACAGACAGATCAGTTCAGTTGCTGACAAAAATTGGAACAACCGCTTTTCCAACATCAAAACGGCGTTTGACAAGCCAAAGGGCGAGGACGGTGTTCGTCGAAACGTAACCGAGAGTGGACTCAAAAGAGTAAACAACGATTCGACTGATATGGTAATAGGTTCGTTGAGATTAACGTATGACCCGCCGAAGCCAAAATTGAATGGTTTTCGGCACGCGCCAACTTCGCCTTTCCAGAAAATTGAGAAAGCAAGTAAAGACGAAACCAGTTCCAAGTTTGTTAAATATGGATACACGCCAAAGAGCAGTGCAAATACGTTGCAAGCGAAGGTAAAAATATTTGACCACCAAGACACGGAGAGCTCCAATTCACCACCAGTTCCGCCACCTAGAACCAAAGGTCCCAAATTCAATAAAGAAAATATTTTTGTAGCCAAATCAAAAGCAATGAACAATCCAAATAATAATAATACTAGAGGTAGCAACGAAATGAGAAGCCACTATAACGAACCCTACGCCTCGAAGGCCAACAAAACTTCGTTAGAGAGTAAGTACAATGAATTGCTAAAGTTAAGATTAAACAATAGTCTTGATGAAGAGGAAAGGAGAAAAGAAGAATTGAAACAAAAACGTTTGAGTGATAATATATATCAGCAAAAGCGAAACTCTGTAAGCAATTCTTACGAATTAAAGAAACGATTCTCTCATCCACAGAACCATTACGAAATGTATCCTATCAATATTACAGACGAAACTAACATTCCTAATTCACGAGATTTTCAGTATAACAATTGCATGGATAAGAAGGTCAAAACAAACCGTGCGAGGCGAATGATTGAAGAAGAGGTACATCCTCGCGTACCCATTCAAAAGCACCAGGAGTCTTCTTCTAGGTACAACCTACCAAATGAATATTTAGGGAAACCTGTTCATCAGGGATGTGATATTAGAGTTAAAAATGTAGCCGTTCAGACCGGAAACGAAGCATTGCTTTTAACTCCTACAAACGAAAGAAGTAATGCGGACTACCGCCGACAGTATCCAGAAAAAGAAGCAAGAACGTTGTGTAACAATGTATCCGTTCAAACGTTAGCGGACGATGTGCAAAATTACTCGTTGTCAAGCTTTTTAAACGACATTAACGCAACCAGCGCGCATAAAGCGCCGATATATTACAACCGCGATCTGGATTACCAGAGGCAAAATCAAAGCACTCCTCAGACCGAGAGTGTATACTCTCCAGTGGCGTCGATATCGAGTTACCATTCAACAGAAGATACCCCTATTCCTCCGCAAAGCCACGTTCCTTTCGCGGAGTCGTCGAAATTGCCCTACCAAGAAGGCGCGTATTCCGATAAACTCTCATTGCCTAAAGTGTATCTCCACCATACTCCGGATTCGTATAATCATTATTATCCCGATCAAGAGAAACCGTCGTATATACCACCAGAATATTTAGTTGGACAATCCGTGACAGCAGTTAAGCCCATCAATGCGACCCATTTACCACACACCAATCTATATACCCATTCTCCTTACCAAGAAACCGATCGCGAAACGCCAATTAAGCCTCTAGAACCAAGGTCATCTACAATGAACATGTATTCTCCACCGATGTATACCGGGACCATCGAAAAGAAGATACAAAATCAGGACATTAGTTCGGAAGGAGTCATCACTAGATACGCTGGCGCGATAGGTACCATCGCTTCAATGTCCGCGAGTCCCGAGTCTATAGGCGAGCCAGACACCCGAACGCAATACGGTAGCATGTCGCCTATATACGTTAATTGCAACGAAGCTACCAGAACCCCTGAAAAATCCGTAGAATTGGAATCGCTAAGCGAGATCCAAAGGCACAACATACTGCAACGAAACCTGGTGAGAAAATTGCAAGGCGAATGTCCACAGAGTGTCAGTCCGAAGAAATGTTACCCCGACGCCAGGGCCTCTCCCAACAGTCCTTCCTTTGGTTACGGCAAGGTCTGTTCACTGAAACAGTCCTACGAACAACCGACCGAAGGCCACGGCACCCAGGACAAAATAAACTTGTTCGAAGAAAGACGAAATCCTTCCAACAAACTACACTTTCGTCCGGTGAACGTGCCTCTTCCTCCTCCAAAGGCACACACGTTGCACCCATCCAAACTGGTTCATCCCAAATTTAGCGACCAACGACGGTCTCCGCTGCACCAAACGGCAAATCCAATTGACACGAGCGACGAGTACCTGATGAATTGCGCCTCGAAGCCATCCAGGTCGATCGTTTTATCGAAATCCGAATCGTGGCACCAGCTCGCCATGTCCAAAGCGACGACCCTGCAAGTGCCAACGAGCAATCCGAGCTCGTCTCAAAAGCCGCCGAAACCAAAGTCGCCCTCGTCCATGAGGTTCTCGAAGCAATTCGAGGCCTCGTCTTCGTCGGACAACGTGAAGAAAATGGAGGAAAAGATACAGCAATATTTCCAAGGCTCCTCGTCCGTAGCGAGTACCGAGACGAGGGCCAAAAAACAACGTCAGCTGCTGCCCAAAAAGGGCTTTGTCGCGCCACTGGCTAAGAGCCACACGATGCCGCATCTGTACGATGAAAAAATATTTGATGACACCGTCGACGTGGACAAGGCTTTCGACAGTCTGTTCAAGGAAGCAACTTGTTCGGACGAACGCTGTTAACCATAATCCTCTTCCACGTCATGATTCGCTTAACTAGAGCCTAACTCTTTTATCGATTTTGAAATAAAATGATTCAAATTTAATACGTGCGTTAATGGAATTGCCAGTAATTTAAATGAATTGTACGTTTTTAATACAAAAGAGCACGAAAATTCAAATTAATAAGTGCGATTGCTTCCAAAGAATATTTTGTATGTCGTGTCTGATGTGTGTTTCCCAAGTCCTGGATATAAGACGGATGTTCTATTATTCTCAAGGCAGTCTCAATAATCAGTGAGTTTAACATTTATATTCTGGTGTTACGATTGCCATTTTAATTAGTCATTGTTATTTACGCTATTACACTACTAAGTCCCACATTAAAATATATTAATATAAGTTCCACGTGTAGGGTTACAACCGTTCTTGCTCTGTGACGGAACAACACGCAAATTGTACACTTAGACTGTAATTGACAAGTAGATATACTACAATTCGTAGTTCAAATAGTGTGGGTTTAATAACGAAGCATGAAAGACTGATCAGTGGTTTATTAATTATTAATAAATAACTTCGTATTTATTTGTAACATTTGAACTTCAGTAATTTAATAGTATAGATATATATATATATATAATAATCTAGGTTAGTGAGGTTTGTAAGTACACTTGTTTTGACATCTAATATATTACACGCTGTTATGTTTGTATTCCTTAAATAATATAATTTGAAATGTGTATTTATTTCATTAAGAATATATATATATGTATATATAAATAACGCATATTAACACACTTATTATAATGCACAAATAATCTGAAAATATTGTTACGGATTATTTACTGAATGAGAACATTAAACAATTCGAAATTGTTGAAATTATGAATCCTTAATGTGAAAATGAAATAGACAACTATTATTCATTATTTATGAAAGCAGACAATTTTAATTAACAAGTTGTTTCTTATAGCTGTGAACAAAAATTCTCTTTTTCCAGATGTATAGCAACAAATAATTATAATTTAATGATACACTTACAACAGAGTCGTGTTATTTAAACTGTTATTATTTCATTGTTTATATGAATATTAGGTTATTATTAAAAATATGAAACTTATATATATATATATATATGTTTTAAATAGAATTTTTAAAAAACCTAAAATTGTTCTGAAGAATATATTAAAAAGAGGATAAAAAATTAATGAAAATTCAGGCTTTATTTAGTGTATTGCTATTCACATAAATGGTATAGTATCTGAATTAATAAATTAATAACGTAATAAAAATATTAAAATATATAATAAAAACATTTTTTCGACAATAAAGGAATGAGTTTTTATATATTTTACAAATAATTTATCTATTACGTTAAAAATTTGCATACATGTAAAGATATTTATTTTGTAAAAAAAATAAACATTAATTGACTATTAAAGCACTTTGTGTAAATATCTTTTAATTATATAAATATATATATTTGAATACGTTAATTTCGTTGTAACTTTCTAGAATTGCGCATGGAACGATAAACGTTATATTTATAGATTACTACGAATTTTCCAACTTCCTATACGAAAAAATCTATGCTTGCTATAAAAAAATAGTATATTACAATATTCTGGCGAACATTATTCTTGATGAAAAAATTTAATTTATTTAAATATTTGTATATAAATATATATATTTAATTCTTTATTAATATATTTATTAATCTCACGTATTATATGAATCAAACTATTAATTATTATAATATTAATATTTTCCGTGCATCATACGAATAATACAATATTCAAAAAATTAGTTTAATTACATACAAATGTTATCTTAAAATAATATATATATATATATATATATATATATATATATATATATGTAATTAACAGATATCGAATTTGATACAATATAATCATACGTTAAATAATTTCTTTTGCAATGGTATCAAGCAAATATTTTTTTTTTTTATTTATTTCGTAATATAATTTAGTTTTGTAATATTTTTTGACTTTTTATATGAATTTTGACACATTATACAAAAGTCTATGTTTCGAAAACAACAATTTTTAGTCGAACCGAAAAAAGATTGGATTACTCAATTCGATTATTTATTTACATCAATCTTAAATGAAGCCTCTCAGCAGGTTTTGGCTGTTACTTAAATAGACCGACTTCGAAACACGCACCACACGGCACAGATCAGACTCATAATCATTCGAA
Source organism: Psilanteris sp. ZL-2020 (assembly GCA_022817085.1). Classification (NCBI taxonomy): domain Eukaryota; kingdom Metazoa; phylum Arthropoda; class Insecta; order Hymenoptera; family Scelionidae; genus Psilanteris; species Psilanteris sp. ZL-2020. Next base: position 2,828 of record JABFQC010004071.1, on the reverse strand, counting down.
CTGTAGAAACCGAATGTTAAAAAATGAATTAGTGCGTTCAAGAATCAATCTGTCAGTATTTTGAAATGGAAAACAATAAAACATTTACAATTAAATTAAATGGTCCACGTTAGTAGCAACATTAAAAATTATTAGTTCTCATAATATTCAGTGTCAACAAGTAGTAATATTTAAAGCGAAATGTGTTAACATAATTTAAAATAATATTAAAATTTGTATTTTATTTGCAACGGAAAGAATTGTGAAGTTTGTAAACTATTAATATATGAGTTCATTTGAAATGGGTAACCATTAAATACCAAAATAGAAGAATGCAAATTCCTTTTGAAATTAAATGGAAAAAGCATGTCTGACCGGTGCATGCGATTAAACATTTAAAAAAAAATTGTGTTTACGTTGCATTTAGTTAAATATAATAACCTGATGCATTTTCGTGCATCGTTTTCAGCACCCATGAAGCCTATGTCACCATTTGCTAAATTTCGTCAACTCGATCGACAAAATAGTGCACCATGTTCACCAAGGTAAATCTTCTGTTTATTACAAATTTGATTGTATTAATTATACAAAAATACACCGTAGAGCAGTTTTTATGTTAAACAAATGCTAATCTGTAAACAAAGTAAATCAATGGAAAAAATTTTCCTTCTGAACAAAATGATCACATTTAATCTAGTATTACATAAGTAAAACAAGCTTATGAAAGTTGCGAAACGTGCATATTTAAAAGAATAGTAATTATGCCAAGGGTGTAACTTTAAAATCAATGTAACTAATAAACTAGTAATTAACTTTAAATTTGAAAAGTTTAGATAAAGTGCTATATGAATAAAAATGTATATGTAAACATATTAAATGAGCAAAAATTTGTTCCAAAATTATAATATTAAATATTCATTTCTGGCTTATAATTGATTTCTTTCGTTTGTAATATTTTTATGTATTCTCAAACCATTATATTTATTAATTCCAAAAATTTATAAAATATAGAACATAAAAAACTATAAAAATCATTTTCCTGTTGTATAAATCATAATTATATTAGTCTAAACTTAAAATAATGCTTATTGTTTTAAAACATGTTTTTTGGTACTTTCCAAGATACAATGAATGCATTTTTAATATCTTTACAAAATAAACTAGATGAAATTAATATAAAAAATTAATATATTTTTAATTTTTTTCTTTTATAACTATAATGATGATATACAATTATATCAAATTATTTGTATGTTAAATTTAGTGCGCCTAAATCACCAGGAAAAGAATTTCACTTCAGATTCACTGATCCTAAATTGCAAAATAGTGCAACACAAATAAAAGAGCGATTATTATCATGGTGTCGTGCGAAAACCAAAGAATATGATGTAAGTTAAATGATATTAATGTAATGTTTAATATTACAAAGTTACGATTTTGTATACAATATTAAGATTTTAATTTTTATGTAAGTCAATAAAAAAAGATACTCTAAAAATCAATTAAAAGCATGCATATATATATACCTATATTATAATTATAAAATAAATATCGTTTTGGATTTATAATTTTAAAAATTCCTTTAATTTTATGATAACCAGAATGTGCAGTTGGACAATTTTTCTACTAGTTGGAGTAATGGGCTAGCTTTTTGCGCTCTTATTCATCATTTTAGACCTGATGCGTTTGACTACAACAGTCTTCGTCCAGAAAATCGCCGAGCAAATTTTGAATTAGCATTTACAAAAGCTGAGTGAGTATTTAATAATAAACAAGAAATGTATATAATTGTAAATCGATTTTTATTATGCACAAACTGTTACACTTAGATTTTATTTAAATCTTTATACAATATCAAAAATTCTTAAAAATATTTATATATAATCTAAGTTTATACTCATATTTTTATCTAAATACATAATAAAATAATACTATAGAGCACTTTTATTTCGTATAGTCAAACTAGCATTTTGTATACATTGCAACATTTTATTATACAGTAAATACCAATGCATACAACATAATACAAACATTATGATAAATATTCAGTCAGTTTTCATTAAAACAGAGTAGTTCATTAAATACAAATGTAAAGTACGAGGTAGTAGAAAATAATTAAATTTCAATTATTTCAGTGAAGTGGCGGGAATTGCACCACTATTAGACGTCGAGGACATGGTAATGATGCGCAAACCTGATTGGAAATGTGTTTTTACGTATGTCCAATCCATATATCGTCGTTTCAAAGACGAAGACTAACTGAATTTACGTCTATATATTGTACTTTTGCTAATTTTATACGTCACGTTGTGCGCGACGACGCATATTTCATTAAATTGACAACATTTGTGACAAAGTCGCATTTCGAATATTTATTTTGTAATGATTAAAAGATGCCGCTATAATTCGCTTTGTATAAACCAAATGAAAAATGATACTTTAATAATATGGTACTTGTACGACGAAACATGAAGAAACTTTGAGAAGCATATCGATACGAAATGCAAAAGTAATAGCTTTTTTCAAAAAACACCTCGTTATATTGAGATCAATTTGAAATCATTGTATAGCTTTATATGTTTTTTGAATAAAGTGAAATAATTTTTGCATAAAACTGAACAAATTCTTTTTTTATTTATAACCCAATTTACAGAATACAAAAATTTAGTTTGTTGAACAACTTTAAAATATTCCTTTTTCTTTATTCCTAAAACCAGTTTCCTTTATAAAATTGTGGAACATTGTTATATAAATTATACAAGTACTTATGAACTCATTTTTATCCATACCAAAAAAAAAAAAAAAAAGAAAAAGAAAAAAAAAATTATTATAAGAGAATAATAATAAAT
>JABFQC010004070.1:1590-13138 GCA_022817085.1 Psilanteris sp. ZL-2020 | reverse complement strand
ATTTAATCTCGAGCGGGGTTTAATCTTGGGCACCGATAATGAGTGCGAATGAAAAAGTAACGGACCTGTTCGTAACAGGTTCGGAATTCCCGATGGATGGTCGGCAAGTTTGATTGAAAAGAGTCGGCCGATGATTCGTTGGTTTGGCTCTAGCGAACGAATCGATAAAATCGAAGGTGTAATAGAGTTGGAGAAACTCAAACAACGCTTCAGTTACAAGGCGCGCGGAAACGAAATAGGTCGCCAGCGGATTGGCTGGCGGTTGCTTATATGGCGCGCGTTGTCGCGTCCCGCTGTTCACCGGCACAAGAATTCCCCCGACGGCGTGCTGGATTCTGGGTTACGAGGCATTCGATATGCCACCATTCCCGCAGGACACTTGGCGGTTTGTTCGGCGCGTCCCGATATCTGGACAGCGTTTATGCGTGCATGCACGCCCGACTCGACCGATTCTCCTTTTTCAACTTCGATCCAATCGCGCGCAGCCCGCGTCTGCAGTTTTACAACTGCCGCCAAGTGCGTGAAAAACGCGCGTCAAATGTTGCGATACTCGCGCAACTCTTTGAATGCAGACCGAGCTTTGGGTACAGCAAAAATAATGCGCTCGCATCTGCCCAGGATACCGAGCAGCCTGTCTGATTTTATATTTTTTTGCAAATTTTTGATCGAGTTCCATTCAGATGATTAATTCCGTTTGCGGCAGATTCACGATTTTCTATTTTCTTTATATATTTTTGCTTTAGATAAATTTGTGACTTGTTATATAGAGTGATTTATTTTTGTCGCAATTAATGTCCGAAACAGGCAACCGTGTAATGTAATCATATAAATATCACCGTTTTATATCAAACTTTGCATTTTTAAAGACTATTTCCAAAATGATTATGTGGTAATAATGTTAACACGTTATAATTTGAGCAAGTTAACGTTCTCGCAATTATTTCACTCGGTCGCAAATGAAAGTATAATTGAATCATGAAAATTGCGTCCACCGTTGGTTTTACCCAAATGAAATTTAGTCAAAAGTAAAAACATCACAAAGCCGTCGAATTTGTATCGCCGCGATAACAAATTACTTTAAAAATTTCATTTCACAAATTAAATTTGCATGCAATAAAAAAACACTGAAATAAATATATGACACGTTATTATAACAGAATGGTACACGCGTGCACGCAAAATTTGCACAAAAACTAACATTGCGCGAACCAAATATTTGCCGCTACAAAATTCAGGCTTTCCACATTGTAACCGTTTCATTTCGTTTTTAGTAACTGTCTAGAAACGGCATTTATGTGAAGGAAAAATTGAAAAAGCGCAATTAGAACCGATTTTATAACCTAATAAATAAGTCGCAAATAAATTTCTGCGCTTAAATTCGATTTGCGTGAGGCACTTAAAATTTAAGCAAAACTTGTCTTTGTAAACAACGAATGACACTTTGGTTTAAAATTAAACAAGATTAATAAAGGGAGCATTAATTTTATTCTCATGAGAAAATAATGAACGACGATTTCGTTATATGTATATGCGAATCGTTGTATTTATGGAATCACAATTAATAAAACTGTAGTATAAAAGTGGCAGGCGCACGGTGGATTTTTCAAGTTATACGTTTAAAAAGTTGATTCAGTTCTATGTGTATTCAAATCACTCAAAGATAAATATTATTATTTCTTTTCTAAGCACTTTTTATGCGTTTTGATATCTCCCGGCGTTAAAATCGCTTAAAAATAAATTTACACGTTCTAATTTTATCGCACGTCCACGTTGATATATATATATATATATATTTTTTTTTTCACTAATTCTCTCACACGTATATGACTTTCATCAAATTACTACATTTAAACAAAGTGCTTTGTTTATGGTTAAATAGGCCGCCAGAAAGAAGAGCGTGTACTGTCGTCAGTTTTAATCATTTTGTGCGTCATTTTAGCAACATTTTTGCCCAAACGCATTGTCATCAAAACTGAGGAGTTCGATGACGGACATTTTAGTGTTATTAAGGCGAATAATAAAAGTTGATCAAATTGTTCGTGATAAAAGCAACGCTAGTAAAAACAAGCGCGCTATTTTACAACAACTAGGAATCGGATTAAAAATAAAAGTGCGCATGGCTACCGGGAATTACAGTTCCTTGGCGACAAAGTGTTAAGTGTTACGACTAAAGCGCGTTTACTCGTTTTAAGGCGTACTTTGGCGATCGAGAAACTATATTCCACAGCGATTCATCATAAAGATTGAACAAAAAGTCAGTTTTATGCAGAGACTGATGATGCGAAATCACATATATACGCCATTATTTCACACTCATTTTATTACAGATCGCAATATGGGCGGCGCATATTTCTTAATTCAATAAGCCATAATTATTCGGACTACGTGTTTCATTTCGTTTACATGTCTTGTCAGTTCCGTATCTAAACGAGCCTGAATTTGTTCGGACTATTATAAACCATAAACAAGTATCGTTCGACTTTATTTTTAAGCCGCTGTCAGCAAAGTCATATGATTTCTAGATAAAAACTCTGCAATTCGTCTTTATGTTAGTCCTTAAGAAGACTTTACTAGTCATTGGATGCTGATGCATCTCGAAGAAGCACCATCAGAACGATTGTATTTATATACAAACCAAGCGTCGTATCGGCAGAGCGCGCAAGATTTTAAGAACGCGTTATATAGTTACGTAAAAAATGAAATGCGCCGACTTAATGAATTACGCCGCTGCCTCGTTTCAAAGATTCAAAGTCAGCTCAGATTGTAATTCAATTCTGATGTTAATGCAATATCTGAGGCGGATTTACCGCCAGATTTTTCTGACATCGCGATTTCACTGATCCAGAAAATCAGGTTAATAAATGATCGCGCGTATGTGGAGCGTCCTCTGGATTCGTCCTTGAGGCGACGGTCGTGCTTTTACAGCGGAACGCGAATTCAGTGGCTCGTCTTTATATTTTACGAACGCACGTTCGGCTCGGAGAAGAAATGTCTTGATCGCGTCACTCGCCTGTCGAATTGGCGAAGGAGAAAATCTTACGATCGATGGCAGTTACCCGGTCGTTATCTTCCGTTTGCCGTGTCGAAGATAACAAAGAACGCCGAGACACTTGATACGCACACTCGACCTAAAAATGATCCGAATCGCATGTCGCGGATGAGAAGAGAGATTAGCAAACTGTTATCTCGTGGGTCGGGATTTTTATAAAGCACTCGTCGTGTACGAGATGGCGCTTCAGTGGAGAACGCAAGGATTGTCGTTTTACGAGCATTGACCTTCTTTGTTTTGAAAATACGGCGGACGAGAGATGCCAAATGGCAGTAGTAAAAATGTCATCGCAAAAGGTGCGTTATCGGCGTATTTGAGATTAATCACGGACGGCGTCCAAAAACGCGACTGATCGAATTAATGTGATTTGAACAATAAGTGTGTAATTTGTTTTATTATTTTGCAAAATTCCATTATATGTCAATGTTAAATACGATTTAGTTTTAATACTTTTTATTTTCCACGCGAGTTCCTCTTAGAATCCGCGAAAAATCGATATTTACTCGAATCTCAATCCGTGTAGATTCAGTATTCCTTTCAGATTTAATCCACGTACTTCCACTTTAAATCTTATTCGTGAATAACACGAACTAAATGTGGATTTTCTACCTGAATTCCACATATGATTCGCCTAATTTGAGTTATATTTTTATTATGTAGTTCATTCTGAACCGAATGAATACTGGTTTGGAATAATTTATGTTATTACAAGAAAATATTGTAAGTAATACGAAATGATACTGAAAATGAAAGTTTGTTTTACGCATTCCTGCTTGGACGACTCGCGCTTTATATGCATCTATTTAACTATATAAACCTACAATGTAATAACTAATTTTTTATTTTATTTCATTATTATTTATTTTAATTCATTCAGATAAAAAAAACATTGCTTTGTATTCAACAAAAATGCTTGATATTTAATTATTACTTTGTTTCCTCAACGGCGTATTATTAACTTTAAGAATGACGTTTATAAATACATATTGGTGATATCAAATATGATAAACTATAATTTCAAACATTATGCACAATAAATCGCGAACATTTGAGACCCGATCGATTACAACTGTGCGGCCGTCGGTCGTTTATTTAAGGTGCGTTCTGCAGATACAATTTCCTCAAATATGTATATATATATATATATATATTAAACATTCATTATGCGTAATTGTGCACACGTCTCCGTTTTCCACAAGTCCGTCCATTCATCGAGCAGCACTCATTTGCATTCAGGCAGAAAAGTATGTATAGCTTTGAACCGTCTATGGCGCAGGTAACTCAAGCCACTCATCTCTCATCCACCTACACGCGAACGTAATCCAACTTACCTGTTTTCACCGACACGCCCGCGCTTTTCCCAGCTCTTCTGTATATCCGACCGTACACGACTATATATATATATATATAATAACAATACTCCACCCTTCCTCCGCCATTTGAATGGACCGTTATTCAATCACACTGCTGATTTGACTAAATCATTTCAATAAACTTGAACATACGCGAGTCAAATGACTTATAATCGAATGTCAAAGAACACAAAGTAATTAAAGTAAAATAAATTATTTATACGTTCTACACTCGGAGGCACCGGCGAGTGTGCGTTGGAGTCGAGTTTTTGACGTGCATTAATCTCTGTCTGTGTTTCTCGGAGTGGGTGATGAACTTGCAATGATAAAAGATACACCGAGTAAAATCACAATATTCTTAGGCCACCTTATACCGGCCATATCAAATTTAAAACTTCCTTTCCACCTACGTTATTCCTACTCAATGGAAGAAATTAGGATTGCGGTTTAAAGTGCATATGAAAGGCACGTTATTATTTTTGTCTGTCAATAATGAAGCAGGGTTAACGATCGGAGTATACAATCAATTCGGAATATATTATATATATATATATATATATATATACAGTAATGCGGACGAGAGTATTTTTGTCTTGGAGAGTAAAATGGAATGTTGATAGTAGCATAAACTCGCCAATGCACAACGAAATCATGCGTATCAACTGGAAATGGAATCGTCGCTTAACATTTACGACTAAACAACGTCGGGTTATAGCCACTGGACCGGTACTTCCAGCATTGTACGTTTATTTCACGCACACTAACACCGCTTAGGAAATGTCACCATGAATGTGAAACTTGAGAACATAGCGATGCCATATAAATGTTGACGAGTGCGCGACTCGATACAGAGGTCGAAACTCCTGAACTACGGTTGAAACCATTTGTGGATAATTTGATGAAAATAGAATCATTGTTAGAACCCTTCGAAGCGTCCGCAGTTGAAATTCAGGATTTGGTTTCTGTTATAATAAAGTCAATTTTGTTCTTTTTTCAATTTCAGTCTCGAAATCCACTTGGCTGATTTTAAACACGAATTTCCCGTCGAACAAAGGCAAGACGGAAATTAAGTTGGTCAATTTTCACGCGTTTATATAACTTTGTTGCAAAAAGTACTGATGGTACGGTGCTTTTCGGTTTCGTTAATGTATCCTACATTTGCAATTAATTTACACAGAGAGAAATATAATTCAAATATTATTATAAAATAAACGAAGATGGACGATTTATACGTCCAAACTTTAAAAATTTGTGGTACAAATTAAAATAAATACTTATATTTATATAAGCGAGAAAGAACATATTGTGTTTGTGTTACATTTTACTATAATTTGTAAGTAAAATGCAAACTTTTCTTTATTTTATAGTCAAATTTGAATTACATTTTTCTGCGTATACGTCTCCTTTATAAACATAAATCTCGTTTTTTCGCATTCAAATGTAATCTGCAATTCGACAAAACTCGTCACAAAATTTGAATGCACGTGCAGGATCGACAGCAGGACACGTCACAACAAATACCTATAACTGATAATTTCATATTACCGTATTAAATGCTTTACTCTTAACAGCTGCAGGTAGCATAACGTTAGTATTTATATACAAGTAACAAGTTTATTTTCAACTACCATAAGTATTTCGGCACATATAATTCTATGTTAATTTTAAATTGATAATTCAAGTAATTGCATAATATATATATATATATATAATCACCGAATATTGTTCCAGTGATACATATATATAGATTCGCCATTGATATTGATTTCTCTTGAACTGATTTAAATCGTTTCAAAATAAAAACGCTATTACAAATATTATACGCATAGTAAATCAATCTTCGAACACGTAAGTTCAATAAAACACGCGTGGAATATTGTATATTAATGACGAATCATAGAAATGCTTTACGAGTCATCTTCCCACTCTGACTAGCGTATTGGCTAAATCGTTTTGTTTGTGCAACCGTACAAACCATAGTAATAATAAAAATTATAATAAGAAAACGGTTCCATTCGAACGCGATACTGAATTTTTTTGATTTAGTCACTTTGATACGTTTCGAGTTAACTATACATCATCACAACTACACTAGAGAGAAAATTTCATTACTAACAACATGTTATGTGCTGCACTTGAAATTAATTTATTACGAAGTTATAAAGGATACGTAGTATGACGTGCATTTTTTATTGTCCGGGAAATTTTATTACAAGTAATATACTGGATTTGAATAATTGCATTGCTAATTTTAAGGGACTTTAAAAATTCACCAGGAAATGCGATTATTTTCACTTTTCTGACGCAAACTAATTATATATATAAGTGAAGGTGTGTGTTTTCGACTGCAAACTGGTGTTCTAGTAGCATATAAAAATATTGCCTAAGTCGTTGTTGATCTGAGCTTTATATTCATATATTAATGTTGTATATATACTTTTACATTTTCGAATGCGCGCTTCTTTAAGAATAAACATCACGCATCCGTATATGTTTATACGCGGTCATCAAATAATAACTCTTACAGAATGTCGCAATGCATTATATTTAATTTTATTATATCACCCAACACCCACACATATGCAGCGTGAGACTGCAACATACATTATATTAAAATTGTGTCGCACCGTGATATACTTTCATAACTTTCAACGGATAACTACACAAAGCGCGAGACTCTGACTGTATTGCCATTCCATTATATATACTTTGATATTTGTGAGAACATTTCATACAAAATTATACGAAAACGATATACCAAGACAAATATTTGTCGTTACAAAGCTTGCGTATTTTATAACGTCTTTGGTCAAATTTTATCTCGATTGCGGATACTCCGTTCGTCGATTTCGAAAATGATTAAATCTATTATATTGAAATATTATTTGAAAACATTGTATACTAGCAATTTACGTTTAGTGATGAATATCTTTGCTAAAATATAGCAAAGACAAAATTATCTTTGCTTTAGGAGTTAATCAAATATATCGACGGTATACATATAAAGCAGTAAATCCGTTATCAAAAGCGAGGCGCGTTTTATATAACATATATATATATATTGTTTGGTGGCGATAATATCGTAGTTGAATCCTTCCGCATTATGTTTCTGTATGACGCGCGTTTTTCCTATTAGGAAACAACTTTCTGATGGAATGGCTTACGTAAACTTTAAATGTTTGCACGGAATAAACAAAATGAAATAAGCTCCGTGGCATTAATATTAAAACGCGTTATTTAATTCATAACAGTAATTTTTGAATTTTTCAAAGTGAATGGTTTCCCAAATGAACATTATTATACATTTCAACTGTGATGTACATATTTTAACAAACAACATATATACGTTGCAGGTAAAAAGCGTATGTAACGCAATTACCTATCTTCTGAACGTGCTAAACCATTCGAGCTGGTAACGAAGAATAACCGCTATAATCAAATTGCTCATATTTAAAGCTCTTTTCGAAAATAACTAACGACATCTTGCAATAACACGATTATCTTCCCCATCCACTGCTCGCGTCTTGTCAACTATTGGTGTCTTGCATGCATCGCAATCTACTTTCGCGAGTATATGCAACCGCATAGACGGAACCCGTCTATTACAGCGACGCCTCATAGCATGCAGTGTAAACAGATTTTCGCGCAAAAAGACGCGACTTAATGAAGATGCCGAAGGCGCGTTTAAATATTAGATGAGAAATGATGACTGCGAATCAAATGGAAAGAAAAGCAGTCCGAGAAACGCTGACAAATATAATAATAGATTTAAAATATTTTCCGCGTCACGCTATACGATACAGTAGATTTCAATTTTCACCTACAATTATTTTACGAGTCTCCGCGAAATAATTAACTCCATTTTTTAACAGATCATATTTGATTAATTAAAATTGGATTTTTATTTGCAATTCCGATATCGTACCAGCATTTTTAATTTAAGCTAAAAATATTAAATATATATATACACACAATTACAAAGTAGTTTATTCTATTTTTTTGTATCTTGTTAATTAATTTTATTTTTATATTTTAAATAGGCACAATTATGTATGAGAGACTTAAAATAGCGTGATGGAACTAGTGCGATATGTTATATCACGGAGCGTTAATTTTTGGGATAATTTAAACTCATGTGTTGTTTCTATATTTTAAACACATACGTATTTCTATAAATATGCATATAGAGTAAACACACGGAAAAAATGATTAATCTATTTTGATAAATCAATTTATCATGTTAAATTTAAGTAATAACTTTAAATTTTTTACTAGATAGAAAATAGGTAAATCAAGTCAAAAATTTTAAATCAACTTTTTTATGTTGTGTAAATAATATTAAAGTATCTATGTTAGAAATATTTTGGTATTCACAAAAGAAAGAAACAGTTTATCTAATTTATATAACTGTTAATTTCTCCAAAAAAAAACATTATCGCTGATTCCCTAGAAGTTTGAAGCTACAAATCGTGTTTGTAATTTGTATGAAATAAATTAATAATACCAAATTATCATGCAATAAAAAATTATATAAATGATTATATAAAGTGTAAAAACATCTGTTAATATCGACTGAAGAACCACTTTACAATCTGTGTGTTTAATATATTGCAACCGTCAAATTTGACAGCATAAAGAATTAAAAAAAATGTAAATACGAAAATTATTTAAAAACATAACAATGGTTCAACTATACGTTATTAAACAGTTTACCTTATTTAGCTAAAAGGTTCATCGATACTTGCAATACGTTAATAATAAAAATTGTTTACTTATGTTAGGTCAATAATTTAATTATTTCAATGACAGTTCAATTATTTATTCAATGTAGTTAAATTTTTAAATGTAAGAAGCTATTTTTTCCCTGCATATTTAAATAAACTCTAAAATTGTTTTAAGTTAAATATATATATATATGTACATATATATTTTTCGATATAAGAAAATATAGCACACGTTGGGATGCTAATTACAGCCCCATTAACACAAAAAGTCTATAACTCGAAAACTGGCGTCCATTTTTAAACTTCTAACAAAATACACGTACAAAATTAATGTTTCAATATTCGTTTTAAAACACGAATATTTTTTGTGTATATTTATGAATAAAATAAAATTATATGTATAGGACTGTATCAAGTTCTTGAAAGATAAAATACATTTTTTTATATTTTAATTTCTTTAAATTTAATCCAATAATTTCGTGTAAATTCATAAATTGCTTTGTCTCACTCAAGATGTAAGAATAAAAATTAACTACATATATAGTGTGGCTAACGAACTGTCAATAAAAAATAAATTTGCTTTTCATAAAAATGATGACATCTTTCACTATAAAAACTGACGTTACAAAAATGTCTTATTTCAAGACATTTTTATATAAAACAGTCTAAGAGAGAGTGTCTTATTATTAGATACTATTTATGTCTTTTGCATGATAATGTCTCGATTTAAGACACTTGTTTTAGTAGTGTATAAATAATTGATATTCCAAAGATATCTGAATACTATATTTTAGCATATTTTTAAAATTATGATATAATATAAATTAAAATAATTTACATTTACATTGTGTGTTCTGTATTTTCAAATTTTTTATACTAAAATAAATATTCTCATGGTATATATATATAATCGGTCAATAATTGGAATAAAAATAATAAAAAAGCACAAGTTGAATGATCTCCCTGTTTAAAACAATCAAAAACCATTTGCTCATCCACGGCTGAATAAGTTATGCAATCGCGCGACAGGCTCATGAGACCAATGTGCCAATAATCGATCAAAGATGGAAAACGAACGATAAGCTTTGCCAATGTTTCGGGCATCGGCAAATATTTACACATATACTTGTTCTGCAGTTATCACGCTAGGAAAAAGTATGCAATCTTTCTCACGCCGGAGGATTTCCTCACTATTTTTCTCTAGCTCAACAACCTTAGCCATACTGAACAAGAATGGTTGGTGCAGAACCAACGAAATCATGGACATTACGTACGTCGAGACGGTTAGGGGTATTTCAGTGGCCAGATTATCTTTATTACCTTCAGTTGATATGAAAATACGGTTTAAGATGTTACAAGTCTGAAACGAACTTTCGAAGCTATTATATATACTACAACAGTCGTCATTTCAAAAGTTTACAACCCCTTCAGAGTACGTATGTATTGGCTTCAGATTGTTAAAAAAATCAATCATAAATCAAAACTTAACTTATCTGAGATAATATATAGTTTTAGAATAAATTTTAAATTAATTTTTGAAGTATTGTATAAATTATCGAAGTGTAAAAAAACTCTTCTCTTTACCCTACCTATACTTTAAAAACTTAACCTAACTTACATTCAATATATATATTACAGATATAAAACAGTAAAATACTAATTTACATTTATTGTGTGGTAATACTTCAGTTTTATTATTTATGCCACCAGAATTCGTTTAAAAACATTGAAAATTAAATCAAATTTTTCTGAGTGCGGTGTTTATATTTTTGTCAGTGTGGTCATTGTTGTCAAACTTTTGAGAAGTTCTATCCTATGTATATTATCTTGTATAGCAAAATTTATAAGATTCTTGTTTCCAGTGTAGAGAAAGTGTGTAAACAAAACCACAAAAAGTAATAAAGTATCATAACTTTGTATTATGTAAACGAATTTTATAATACGATGCATCAATTTCGTAATGTTTATTACTTTGCTTAACTCAACTTACAAATGCACCGATGAAACAATGACGCTCACGTACAAGAATTTTTTCAAATTTTATTAATTGACCCTATATACTATATACAATTATTGAAATTAGTATATTTTAGTCATATACTTGTTCAAATGTCAAATTATGTTTAATTATATAATTCAGGTGTCGAGAATATTTTTATTTTATACAATTGTAGAACTTTATTTATTTGAATAGTTATTTTAGATATAGAGATTTTCATTTTTTGATTTAATTTTTCGCTATCGATCTCTTATAACATTCTATGGATTTCAGATAGAATTATAGTGTCTAAACACTCAATTTTGATTGATTTAAATCAATTCCTGGCTAATGGCATGCACAAACATCCGTTTCGTGAAAAAATATAAAATTTCAATGTCGCCATTTTCTGCTTTAAATTACTTTAAACTAACTTTTTCGGGTG
>JABFQC010004069.1:0-13138 GCA_022817085.1 Psilanteris sp. ZL-2020 | reverse complement strand
ATCTTAAGCACATTGTTTTGATATCAATATTATATAAATTTATATATAATATACACATATAGTCATAATTACCTATGCTTTTTTTGTAACATTATTGTATTAATCTTTAAATTATTCTATTAAATATATAAGATATTATGAATAATTATTTTTAATTTTGCAGACGCTAAGGAACAAGTGCTTGCAAATTTAGCAAATTTTGCATATGATCCTGTCAATTACGATTATCTAAAAGAATTGCGTGTAATCGACATATTTTTACATGCATTATCTGAAGAAAACCCAAAACTTGTAAGATTTGCTGCAGGTGGACTTTGTAATATATGTTTAGGTAATGCATATTTATAATTTATTTTAATGACTTGTATATTGCCAATTTCAATATTTGGTTATGTATAATAATGAAAGCAAAATTTATTTTTACTAAAACTATATTTTTGTATAAATTCTGAGTATAATTTAAAGTATTTTCTGATAAAATTTTCAAATAAATATTCAGTAACATTAAGATTAATTTAATGTCACTAAAACTGTATATATTTTTCATTCAAAATTGATACATACAATATAAAAGCTTAATTTTTAGATTATACATATGGCATTGAAAAAAATTTAATTTCTCAAAAAGATTAATAATTAAAATACTGGATCATGTTGAACTTTGTTTATATATATATGTTTATATTTTGTTTTATTTATTTATTATATTAACGGGCAAAAAACTCTATAAGTATATTAGTTTTATAATATATATATATTAAACAGATTTAAAAATTACTTTAACATATTTTATAGTTTGTATTTTATGTTCCACAAGCATATTCAAAAATTTATTTTATTAACTTTTTCAGAACCTGAATGTAAAGAGTATATTCTGCGTAACCAAGGTGTGCCACTAATTGCATCCCTTTTATCATCTTCAGATGAAGAAACCGTCCTTTCATCAATTACGACTTTAATTTACTTGATAAATCCTGTCTCAAAAGCGTCAATCACTTCTCTTGCAATAATAAAATGCATGCTCACTTTTGCAAGCAGTGGTAATAAAAGAATCAGAAACTTGGCCGAATTATTTCTCAACGATCATTGCGACAACGAGCAATTGCAATTAGCAAAAAAATAAGCGTTGTCAACTGATAATTGAACTGAATATTTAAGTAATTAATACATTTAAGTGAAAAACTACAATTAAAATAAACTCATAAGGAACAAAATAATATATAAATTAATCTGAATAGTTCTTAATAGTAATAAAACGACTTATACATAATATTTTATTGTTTAATATAATAATCAACTGAGAAATTGAATTTATAAATATGGTACTCCGGGAATTGAAATCACGTATGTATCAAATGCGATTGAATTTTGCAAGAAACCGGTACACGAAACAACCCCCTGAAATAGATAAATGTGAACCAGTTACAAACTTAAAAATTGGTGACCGAGTGTCAGTCTCAAGAACTGTTACTGAACAAGATGTATCTGATTTTGCACGACTTACCAAGGACTACAATCCAGTACATTTTTCAACACCAAAGAACATTGTACATGGCGCTTTTCTCAATGGCTTAATTTCTGGAGTATTAGGAATGAAACTACCTGTTCCTGGAACTATCGTTACTGAGCAAATTCTCAAATATCCAAAGCCGTGTTACGTTGGTGATACAATTGAAGTTTCAGTAGAAGTTACATCAGTACGCAAGATCATCAAATGCAAATATACTTGCATTGCAAATTCAGAGCGGGTGGTTTTGGAAGGAGAGGCAAAACTCATGAAAAACAACGAGTTAATCAACAAATTTGGTTTTGCAGACTAATTATAGCCCTAGCAACGAAGAAGTGATTATTAAATTTTATGTTGTATCTTTCAGTTCATTTATCCGTGAATTGTTTGTTCATGTCTAGGAAAATTGTATAAGTAGGTTACAAATAAAGTTATAGTCATCATGATATGTGGAATTTTGCAATGTAAGCATATTTTGTAATAAAGTTTGGTCTTGTACTGGTTGAAAAGTAGATTGAAGAATACTTGTATTTTGGAAGGCAACAAGGCATGGTTGAGTGCAACTTCTTGGTGAGCTTAATAATTACTTAATATTAATATAACATCAACTAATGTTTTAATGTATATTAGAAAAGAAATATATTTAATGTCACGACATTTATATTAATAGCTGCTTTATTAATTTTTTTCACATTTATTATTTTTTATTTTATGTTCTGAATTTACTATAAATTCCTTCCTTTAATTATTGATCACACTTTTTTTAATTTATTTCCCTTTTACTAAATGGTATATAAACATTTTTATTTAACATAATATGATTCAATATTACATCAATATAAAAAGTATATATTGTTGGAATTTCCAGTTATGATTCAGTACAATTTTATTTTATTTATATATATTCTTATATTATCACAATGATTTATAACAATTTTGAGAACTAGATTTTTAAATTTTTCACTAAATTTTCTTGAAACAAATTTTCTAATACTTTTGTATGCTATATTTGTATTTGAAAACAGTTTATTATGACATAAATACAAAGATTAACAATTAAATTTACCAAAACAGTTACCTTGATATATTATATATGTTTAGTAAAATATTTATCTTAACTAAAATCAACATAATATTAAATATTCTTTAGATATATTATATTAGATAATAATGTTTTATTTTATAATATAAAATATTTCTTATGTGATAAATATAAACATTAATTGTATTTCATGATAATGAAATATAATCATTTAAAATGTGTATAATGGAAAATGAATATTTTAAATTTATTTTAGGTAAAAATGCAAACATTGTTTGTACTCACCTTCATTAATTCCTTCGTTATCATAACGTGTATTGAAAATGTGGTTGAAGAATCAACTCCATTTGATCCTGCATGCGTTGATAATGTAACAATAAAACATACTTATACAACTCCTATACAAGAGACGGATGTTGGATGTATTTGCGGTATATTTTTAACTGGCCAATTCACCAGACGTAGCACTGCACAACCCAGGGGGAATGCAGTTGTCCAGTATGACTGTCCTGATAAAAT
The DNA here is from genome assembly GCA_022817085.1 of Psilanteris sp. ZL-2020. Taxonomy (NCBI): domain Eukaryota; kingdom Metazoa; phylum Arthropoda; class Insecta; order Hymenoptera; family Scelionidae; genus Psilanteris; species Psilanteris sp. ZL-2020. The sequence goes on along the minus strand of JABFQC010004069.1, from coordinate 10,070 downwards.
TTTATGCACTCCACATGGAAATAAAAGATGCATGAATATATGTTTAGATATGGTAACTAATTTTAAAAATAGTTAATTCCACTTTTGAAATTTATGTTTAAATTTCTGTCATTGTATAACTTAAGGAAACTAATAATTGGTTATAAATCTCAAGCATATAATATACCAATAAAATATAGTTAGTTTAAATTAAATGAAAAAATATTTTATTTAACTCACGTGTGCTGATTTATTTAAATATTTTAAAATATTAAAATCAAAAATAAATAATTTACAAATCCAAAATAAATCATATATAAAATAACATACAAAATTATTAAAATATTACCATTGATTATAAGTTACATCAAGCAAAGACATATCAATAAATTTTTCCTATACGATTTTGAAAATCTGTGAATATTATGCAGTTTCTTAAATATATTTTTAAAAATAATAATTACATATTTTATGTTTATAATATAACTATAAAATATTAATTTATGTCAATTAAGTTAATTAAATTTCTATTCTACAAGTATGCTAGCATATACTCGTTTTATTCATGTCAATTATAATTGACATTAAATTTATTTATTTATATACAAAGTTATAATTTATTATTCAAAACATACAAATAATGAACAAAAAATTCAGAATATAAACTAAAATTATTACTCTTATATGAGTTATATGTAATTAAAATTTATAATTAGAATTATAATTATATATAATTACACATTACAAGTACAATTATTACAAATCATATTTTTTTTATTTTCCAGATTGCCAAACAATTGCCAAACTCAGCTCCTCTTATTTGTGGTAGCATCGATCGTAATTGTTATAAAGAAAAAGTAATTAAATTAAAATGTTTTATATAATAATCTAATTATAGCAATATAATATAACCTTTTAAAATAATATATATTTCTTTACAGGCATATTTATTTTACAAAAATTGCAAAAACGAATGGATAAACACAAATCTGTCAGCTGGCCGAGATTTTTGCTGCAAGGATAACATCCCATATAAATGCCCATAATTAGCAAATAAACTCTTCGATATTTGTACATTAATAATTTAAATTATAACTTTATATACGTCGTAATATAGTACTTACTTTCTCCTTATACATACATCTATATATTTCTGAATATTAATAAAAAACTAGTTTTATAAAAGTGTGCTTTGTTATACAAACCATAAATATTATTTATTTGAAATAAATTTAATTAAGTACATTGTGAAATTTATTAATAAGAAATTTAAAATTATTAGACATTTTAAAACATGAAAATAACTATATTGTAAGAAAAAATTATTTATAACATTATTTTCTTTGAATAGTAGTTACTATATTGTAACATTGTAAATTCTCCAATAAACTTAATAAAAACTAAATCTATTTTCTTTCTATATTTAACCGTATTGTAATTTCAATTAACTAATAAATTTTAATTTTAAAATGTTATTATATTACTTATTTGTTTAATTTTATTATACATTAATTTATATTTGTAATAAATTATAAAAATACATAATATATAGAATTGTATCCAAATAAATATATTTGTAATACCAACGATTTGTTATAAACAAATCTAATTTATTAATTATTCATTTATATGTAATTCTAATAAATATCCAAAACAAATTCGAACATAAATATAAACAAGTATATACTTTAATGCTCAAAATCAATCAAAATCAGTCAAAATCTTGCGTATAGAATAATCTTCATATGTTAATTTAATTTTCTCCCCATCTCTTATTAGATAAACTCCAATTCAAAATGGCAACATATCTAAACAAATCATCCAATTCAAACTTCCCGCTGGATTTAAATTTAACTATCAAGTCTTTAAGTAGCATCGCTGCATCGAACACGAGCTGAATGAAAACATTTCTCTAAATTTAGAAACTCTCACGTGAAATCTTATATTCATAATTCGGGAAACGGAACCAGCTTCAGTTCCCTTTCCGTCACACGATGGTAACGTCTCATAGTGATCCGTGAAATCAAAGGTCCCCTAATGATGTGGGTCAAGTGCAGGCACCGTTGTACCCAAGGCTGCATTCTACCGTTAAATATAAACTGATATCGGTTGGCGTGGCTGCTGCCATTGCAAAGACAGTTGCCACAAAAATTCGTGCGTCGTTGCTGTGTATTTAAACATGGCCGTTGTTTAACCACCAGCGAAATTTCAGTTCTCTGAAATCAATCAAGATGTGCGCCAGATTTTTGGCATGTCCGCTTTGCTCGCAACCAGGTTTTCTAACCCTGGATGCCCTTCGGGTCGGGTTAGTGAGCGTGGCAACCCGTCCTTTGGCTTGTCCCGTTTGCAACGAGGTTCTCCTAGGTATTGACAAACTGACCATCCATTTATTCAGCCACAGTATTAACCACCATAACAGCGAGCCTCCAAAGGTGATTGACATTTCTGCTGGAGTAGACGTCTGCGCCATGGTCAGGAACGTGCCAAGCATACCACTGCAGACTTGGAGCATAATGAACAAGCCCAAATCAAACTGCGCAGAAGAAAACAAGCGCGATTTTCAGAATAAAGAAACAAATCAGGTCATATTCTTACCAAAGGATAATGCAAATGAAGAAACCTGTACAGAAAGTCAAAACTTCCTTGACAAGCCTGCAAACCAGCAAGTGATATTCCTTCACAATAAGGAGAATTTGAGAGAAGGGCATGGACCTGATAGAAATTCGATTATTCTGTTGCAAGGCAAGGAGCCTTTGAGATTGGAGAACCAGGAGAAACCGACTAATCTGTTTTTGGTGCAAGGAAAGGATAAGGACGTACGGGACCACGGGACGAATCAGATGTTACTGTTGGCTGAGAAGCATCAGGACAAAAATCCAACTAACCGTCAGATGATTTTCCTTCAGGAAAAGGACTGTCCTCGGGAGAAAGGGTTCAAAAGGAATCAGGATAATTCTATCAAATCTGGCTCGAATCAGCCAGTGATTTACCTCCAGAATTCGGAACAAATTCGTTCCGAGTGTCTTATTCATTCTGAGTTTGCGCAGAACGTCAGTTACTGTGGTGACCATGTGGAATGTCAAGAACTCGTGAGTGAAACGGACAGTGGTTTAATAGAGGAAACGTGGAATCAGAATAACCAAGAGCTGCCACTAGCTGTGACTTTGACGTGCGAAGAAGAAAACGATGATTCCACAACGAATCCTGTGGAACACGAAAAACAAACGCAATCGGAATTGTCATCCTCTGGCGCTGTCAAAACCAAGACTGAACGGTGCGACATCTGTGGATTTTATTTCCCTGATCAAAACATCTTGACTCTTCACAAACAAGTGACTCACATGGTGGAAAAAGGACATTTGAACGCGGCTTCTGAACACCTGTTTAAAAATTATCCTTGTTATCTGTGCACGAAGGTTTTCAAGATGAGAGGAAGCTTGATGGTCCATATGAGAGTTGCTCATAGTGGTTGCAGTTCGAGTGAGTGACGATAGATCGTTTTTAGTCCAGTTTTATCTGAGATCACTTGTATAATATTAATCTAAATTTTTTATAGGTTGTTCATCCAAAGAGTTGGACACTTCTGATAGAAATGAAAATGGTTTCAACTGTCCTACGTGTGGGAAGAATTTTAAAAAGGTGAATAAGTTAGATGTTAGTGTAGTAGCTTTGCTTTAGTGGAACACAATTAATCTTGAACTGCCTGAACAAATTTAAACTGATATTTTGTACTTGAAGTTTTGTAATTTAAATTTCAAATTTTGCATTTGAAATTGTGTATTGAAATTATATTTGAAAGTTTGTATTTTAAATTTTGCATTTGAAAATTTGTATCTGAAATATTGTTTTTGAAATGTTTCAGGAGCAGCATGTAACCCAGCACTTGAAAACCCACGAAGGAAAACAATGGGAGTGTGATGTGTGTAGCAAAATGTTCACAACCAAGTACTTCCTGAAGAAACACAAACGACTGCATTCAGGCGAGATGCCCTACAAATGCAGCATCTGTGATAAAACATTCACTTTTCAGCAATCCTATCATAAGCATCGCTTGTACCATAAGGACGATAAGCCACACACTTGCAACACTTGCGGCAGATCATTCAAGGAGTTATCCACTTTGCATAATCATGAGAGAATTCATACCGGGGAAAAACCTTTCGCTTGTGAAAGCTGCGGTAATTCGAAGAGGCTTTCGAATTTAACAGCGTGTTTTACATAATTTGTTTAGCTTGTTGTGCTCAATTGTTTTGACTAATCATTAAATTCATGGTTGCAGTTCGATTAACATTTTTGTCTCAACTATTACCATCTGAACAGAAGATGGTAAGTTTAAACCATCCACTTATATAATCACAATTAATAATTAATTTTTATGAATGAATATAACTTCAATTATTTATTGAATGATTTAGGTGTTGTTTTAGTTAGTTTAGTTTGATCCATAATATGATTTTAAAAATATATGTTGTATTAGAATGGTTGCGTTTTGTTATTAAGTTCTTTATTAAGAAGTATCTGCTTTTGTAGGAAAATGCTTCAGACAAAGAGTGTCATACTTGGTGCATCGTAGGATTCACACTGGTGTTATGCCATATAAGTGTTCCGCTTGTGGAAAGAGTTTCCGGTACAAGGTAAAATGCTGTTCTAGAAGTATACTCCATTTCAGATTTAAAAATAGCTGACTGATTTGTAGTTCATATTATGATATCGAAATTATATTATGAATTGAAATGTTTAAAGTATTTTTTTATTTATAATAATTTTTGTATAATTATTACAGTTTAATACAATTGGACACAAATCATAATTGTATACCGAAAAAGTTGTCATACAGAAATTCTTAGGGAACAAAAAATATTAATAGAACTTAGACTTCAGACCTCCATACTAACTTTTGAAAATATTAGCCGGTGTAAAAATAATGTTGACTCAATGTGTGAATGAAAACTTTATGGGCTTCCTTAAACGATACGGCTGGGTTGAATGTATATTGAAATATAATTTTATATGTCTTAAAAAGATATTTTTTTCTTTGTATATATTTTTTATTCTCATGAAAACAATATTTCAATTTTGTATTTATTCAATATTATAGTCTTATTCCATGCCTTGAAAAAATATTCATAATTATATAATAAATATTTTTATTCTTTCATATTTAAAAAAAATATTTATATATCATATATTTGTGTTACTTTTGTTTATTATTATTAATATTCATAAAATCGCTAGTTATATAAATTGAAATTTATATTTATTAAATTAATAATAATAAGTTAAAACCTTACTGAGTTTATTATTTTACAATATCAAATTTATTATGAATTATTTGTTTTATATGCAATAGATTTTTTCTATTATATAAAAAATTATGTCTAACAAGAACGTTTAAAAAATATAAATATTCGTATTTAAATTAGGAAAATATAAATATATAATTTGTATTCATAAATTGAAACACATTTATTATTTAAATATTAACAAAAATGTAATAATACGAATTTACAATTAACTATACTAATATAAATATTATTTTGAAAATATGTTAAAACTTAATTAAATATTAGGAAATTTTTGTAACAACTTTTTACTTAATATATAATATATGCAAGTTTTACAATAATAATATACATATCATATTATCGTACTAAAAATATTATATTTACAATATTCAATAAATATTTTTACACTCCAAAATCTGATTATTAAATTTTATTATATAATATATTACTTTTTTCTATTAAATCCTTATTTATTTAACTTCAATTCAAAGACGTATCAATATCCTACTTATTAGGTTTATATTTAACAAACCCAAACTTTATGATTAATATTTTACAAAATTATATCTTTCGAGCGTAAAATAATATATAATACCATTTAAAAATTCTATTACCATGATAAAATTCCACATTTTAATAAATAATATAAAATTAATAGACATTCAATATTATCCTAAAATAAATTATTCTGACCATCATATTACAATGGAGTTGAAGTTCAATACATTTTCAAAGCTCAATTGTCCTAACGTAACTAAACACGTTGGAATCTGTAGTGAGCCATATGAATCTCAATAATGACCACCCGGATGCAAACCGAGAAATTCAATTTTTACACGAAATCCATGCCTATATTTAGAAATTAAATTTGATTCTCCAAAACATAATCAAATACATTAATATAATATCTACATATTTCTGACTGTTTTATATTTTTATTTTATTTTCATTTTATAAAAGTCATATTTTATATTCTGCAATGTTGAAATTATTTATTTAATACCATTTAATAAACGTATATTACAATGAAATAAAAAAAATAATTTTCTTAATAAAACCATAACTAATTAACCAAGTAAGTTGTATAACATAATGCCAAAGTTCTCCTGCGATTTTCCAATTTGCATATATTGATTTAACTCATATTTTTATTAATATAACAAAATTTTCATTTTATAGGTAAGTCAGCGGACACACAAGTGTCCCATGCAGCCACCTGGCACACTGGTCCAACCGGAGTCTCTAGTCCAAAAACTACTGCAGTCCCCAGAACCAGTGAGTAATGCTCCTAACCAGGAAGTCGTTGGTTTGGATTTGGACGTTGAGAATAATAAATACGTATTGATAGTCAATGACCAAGGTCAGCACGTTCTTACACGACAGTCAGAGGTTGAAGCAGTGCAGACAAACAAGCTTGGTAAAAGCAACAACTCTGAGCAAGTGGACTACAAAAAGCAACAGCTCGATGAACCTAGTGACTTTTTTTCTATGGTGATGTCACCTCTAGGCAATGATTTATCATCCCCCTCGGCCGAGATGGAACATCTAAGGTTGTCGTCTCCTGTTGATCAGGCAAACATTCTGGAAATAAATGACCACGTTATGACCCAGGACAACTACTCGGACAATACGAACGCTCTGCACACCATCAATGAAGAGTCCCTCAAGGAGCTTCTGTATGGAATCGGCAATAAGTGACGATAATAATTTGTATAAAGATTTATTTTTGTAAAATGAAAGAATCAACTATTGTGCTGTAAAAATCATGAATAGCTAATTATCAGAATGCAGTTTTGATATTTGTTTTCAATTGACTAATTTTTTTACTTTTGCGTCATACGCTGCATCGTTAGGTGCATTAATTCATCTAATATGTGCATTGAACATAGAAATTTAATTATTTGATTTGTAAGATTGTTAATTGTTATTGTATTGTTTCACTCGCAATTGATGAGGGAATTAATATAAATATGTTATGGGTATAAATAATTATTGATGTTTATGATAAATTAATATTTATTGTTAACGGAGTTTAATAAAAAAAATGTGTATATATATTGTGTATATTACTTTTAATATTAATTGATAATTTGTATTAAGTAAATTTAACTTGATGTTGTGTATTTGACACATGGTCAAACGGGAAAAGTTTAGACACACAGTTTTTGGTTACAATAAAACAATTACTAAAACGTCTTCATGTTACTTATTATTTATGTTTCATTAAATTGCCTTGTACATTTCAAGGGTAAATTTCACAAACAAATAATCAAATAATGCACTACATTTGTTTAAAATATTAATTTATTCAAATTACAATTTGTAATTATAATTAAATTATAATATCTACAAATTATTAATTGATTTTAAGTTTTTTTAATTGTAATAAAAAAACGACTGCTTGGAGTTCTCTGATTCTTGAATCATCGTTACCGTACTTAATTATCAAAATGCCTTGATTCAGTTCATTACAAATACAACATGAAAGTATTTTAAAATATAACGTAAATGATTAAATTCCAATATCATTTAAAAATATGTGAATATTTAAGTTTGTTAATTTATCGTTTCACAGAAAAAATTTGATCATTCATAATTATTTAGAAACACTTATTAATTTCATTAAAAAAATCAATTATTATAATGTAAATTTCAACAAATATCTAGTCTTGTGTGTGTAATTCTTTAAAAGAATAACACCGATCCAAACGTAACGAATTAAACATACGTATACGCATTCATTTCAGAAAATTAACTATTCACAAGTTCATCATAAAAGCTTAAACCTGAACTGCCCGAAATAAATGGTTCACAACTACCACCATATATTTCTAAGCTTAAAATTGCCTCCGAATGCGAAGCAGTGTCGGGTGAAAAGTGAAATTTAACTATTGCCACTTTTACTTCATCCTTTAATTTCTTCATTCTCCATTCATTAATGAGTAAAATTTTATTTACAGCTATACATAAACCAATAATTGTAACAAGAAATACAATTGTTCTAATCTCATAATCGTATTCATAACATCATATTAGTTATTTAAATCAATTTATAATTACTATGTAAAATCAACAAATTAATTTTGTTTCATTTATAAATCCACATTGAATACCCTTAATCCCTAACAGCTGATCATCGATTCTGTGTCAAATCCACGTGAATATATTTACCACGTTGATTTCACCTGGAAGCCAGGTGTTTTCGACTTTTGATATTCGAGCCGTATCCTCAAAGTAAATTCTTATATACTACCTTTGGGTAGGCGACTCACGGTGAAGCATTTAATTTTTGTATTGTTTTTACAATACCTGTATCGTAAACAGCAGCATTCGTCACACCAAACTCTAACGAATGGTACTGCTCTGGGGAATTCATTTGGAAAGCATTGAAAAAAAAAAATCGTTTGCTGCACGAAACGCAACGGTTGCTTTTGGCTGCGGAATAGCTGACCGAGTAACGCGAGGTCAGCCAACTCACACACGTGTCTGCAATTGATCGCTTTTATCCCTAGCAGCTTAATATTACTATATATTTGTATTAAGATCGTTCAACGCGGCGTTTACTTTGAGAAAATACTTGCAATCAATTATTCGTTCCTCCAACCACTAAATACCATTATTTGGGACTTTTAAGTACTTACGATAATGGAACAGTGAAAAAGGTTTCCATGCTAATTCAGTGTGACAAATGCAAATTTCTAATTGAAAGTTAAGACTCCAAAAATACAACTTGGAATTGAATTTTACGTTTTAAATCCGGCCTGCAAAAAACAAGATATTAAAAGTAATAAAAAGTAGTATAATAATATTAAGAAAGTTGATTAAAATTGATTAAAAATTATTTATTTTCAGCTCATTGAATTGTATTCAATCACTTTTTGGGTATTTAACTGTCTGTAATTTCATCAATACCTGCAAACTTATTAAATATAATTTCAACTAAAATTGTTGAATCAGTTCTTATTCCTTAAAAGTGATGTAGACAAATTCCATTTAACCCCAAATTTTGTAGCAATAAGAAGTGATAAAAAGTTAAGAAAGATTTGTTCAGTGAATTACTGGTTTGAAGAAGGTTAATTTAAATGTGTTTATTTGAGTTTTGTTTAGTTACTATTTATCATTTACTTTTTACAGGGCGATTCTTATGTCGGCGGATATAATTTTTATGAATGATTTATGTTGTTTTAGCAGTATTGACGTTTGTTTTTTAAGTACGATATTTTTAATATTTAAACAAACTAACAAAATGAGGTCTTTCTTTACAAAAAAATACTTCTTCTCTGTGAAATTTTGTAATAAAAATGGACTTCTTTGAGCAGTTGTTTATGAGAAAATTGTACAAGTTAAATGTTTAAAATTTTGAATCGTTCGAATTCAATTTGATTAAATTAAACAGAGTCTTTAAGTTAATATATATATTGATGAGTATCAAATTCCATACTTAACCAAAATTCATATCATGACAGGTATCAATTAATTAAACTTTTTAAAAGTTTATTATGAGTATAGGAAATAAACAGGAATTATGATATCAAAGACATCAATATACTATTCATTTATGTTTTTAAGACTTTTTATAATTAAAATAAACACATGACAGGTATACCTATAACTATTGTGAATGTAGGTATACAAGTTATGGTATGGCTTTTGATTAAGTATGGACTTTGATACTGACCCATATATATATATATATATATATATATATATGGGTCTATGTCAAATTCCCTACTTTACAAAAATCCCTACCTAAATATACAATGACAGGTATACCTATAACTAGTATGAATATAGGTATACCTGTCA
>JABFQC010004068.1:0-13140 GCA_022817085.1 Psilanteris sp. ZL-2020 | reverse complement strand
AATATTTTGTTAATTAAATAATTTAAATGTTACTTTTTCTGTATCGATTTTTAAAATAACAATTCAAATGTATCTTATTCTAAACTTCTATTGTGCATGGAATTTTTAAGATATCATTATACTTTCACATTTGCAATAAAAAAACTTTCTTTTTATTTATTTATTTATTAACTACACATATTTATGGTTGTGTTTTAGGTACAGGCACAAGTTTGTTAGGTGGTGGAACGTCACTATTTGGCCAAAAACCAGGTGGTTTGTTTAATAATTCTGGAACAACGTCAGCATTCAACAACACAGGAACTTTTGGCACGGGAACGTTTGGTTCAAACACAAATACTATGCCTTCACTCGGAATGGGTTTAATGGGAGGAGGGTAAATATAAAAATAATATCATATATTAAATACATTGAGAAAATGTTCGGTTGGTAAAACTAATCAATATTGTTGATTTAGTGGATAACAGAATAGTATAGTTATAATAATGACTTATGATGATGGTTATTACTATACTATTCGGTTGTCCACGAAATTAACAATATTGGTTAGTTTTGCTAATCGAACTTTTTTCTCAGTATACAGGCATTTCTTAGAATTTTAACTATATTATAATCATGTACTTAAATTGCCATTTTTAAACTAATGAATGGTATGCTTATCTTTTAGACTGGGAAGCAACGTTAACCAACCTTCTTCCGGATCGATTCCTGTTCACCAGCAAATTCTTGCATTAGTATCTGCTCCTTTTGGTGATTCGCCACTTTTGAAAAATTTGTTACCTGTAAGGAACATTAAAAAGTCATTTTAATTATCATTATGTTCATAAATTGATTACTTGAAACAAATTTTTATTTATTCTAGGCTTCTGGAAAAACGGAAGAATTATTGAAACCTACAAATCCAACTACTAAAAACCTTAATACTCCTCAGTACAAAATTTCTACTTCTAATAATTCACCAAAAATTAAGGCTAAAGCTGTAACCGCAGCTCAGTTATCTAAAGTATGTATAAGTTCATATTTTTATATGAGTATAATATATAAGTTAATACAAACTTTGTTACAACAAACTGTATTGATTTAATTATTTGAAATGTTACAGAAATCATTTTTCGATGGCTTAGAAGAGGAAGACCCAAATTTAAGCGAGGCATTTTCACCTCGTCCAAATGCTAAAAAGCTTGTCTTGCGTCCAAAATCAGTGACTACTCAATCAGTTTTGTCTACTGATGAAAATGTAAATCCAATAAAAAATGTCAACGAAAGTGAAAAACTTGATACTTCGAGTAATTTAAAGAATACTAATTTGGAAGCTACAAACAAAGAAAATGAAAATATTGAAAATCAAGTTCCTGGTCATGACAGAAGATCTTCTAGTGCTTGGTAAATATACGTTATATTCCATCATTTGATATAATAGTTTGTAAACATGATTTGATCAATTAAATATATAATTGATTAAAAATTTATATGAATGCATTATACATAATTTTATAATGTAAATCAAACCGACACTTGTTTATTAATAAAAAAATTTAAGATTTCAAAATATGATAATGTACTAATTATTAAAAATTATAATATATTATAAGTATAAAAATGAATTTAAAAAGTATAAGTACACTGAAACCTCATGACTTCGACCATCACAACTTCGATGACCTCACTACTTCGAGGGAAAATTACTCGGAACTTCGATGGAATTGAAACGAATGATATAATCTTTAAAATAAATTGATTTTACTTCCTATTTTTAATAGTTATAATACATTTATTTAAATCATTCATTTGGTTATATTTCCCTATTATTGTGATTTAACAACTTCAACTTCATTTGATCTGAAAATACTATTGTTTCTGTAACAGAAATTGATTCATGAAAAGTTAATTGAAAAAAATATTCCAAAATACTAATCTTGATAATAACTTTCTAATAACTAATCTTAAATTATTTTAGGTTGAAAAGTGCTCCTTTGAGGAAAAATAAAGATGCAGACGCAGAAAATTTGCACTCAAGTTTCCGTGATCTTCCAGAAGAGCAATTAGAAAATACAATTTCCGAATTAAGACCTGCAGTCAGTAAACAAAATTTGTCACAATCTATACTCAGTGGAGCATCTAGTCCAAATTCTACTTTAAATATTGATAAAAGTACTGTAGAAACTCCTGGACGCGATGCTGGTAATGATTAAAATTAATTCAACAAATATATTAAACATATATTTGAACATTATATAAAAAATAATATTAATTGCAAATTAAATTTATAACACACATTATTATGAATTTGTTTCGCTTAATTTACTTTTATTTGTAATTGTAACTATTAATTATTAAATGTTTTATCGTTGCTCACCAATAGACATTAATATTATTCAGATTCCTATCAAGAGTTAGATGATACACCATTACCAGCTCATCAACCAGTAACCAATGCGGCAAAGATCAAATTAACACGCTATGGATATTTCACGATTCCACCTTTAGATGAAATAGACGACTATGTTCGAGGTGAAACTTGCGTTGTGCCACATTTCACTATTGGCCGTGAAGGATATGGAAATGTCTTCTTCCCTGAGTCATTTGATATCTATGGATTAGATTTAGATGAAATAGGTATTTGTTTAAAGAAAACTAATATTAATAATTAATCGTTTACATATTTTTACAGTATATTTGGATCAATTATTATAAATATATTTTATTTCTTTTACAAATAATAATTTTTAATGATATTTAAATTTTGAAATTATTAATTATAGATTGTTACTCATAAAATCATATTTTTTACTTTCTTCAGTACATTTTCGACATAAAGAAGTCATTATTTATCCTGATGATGAGAAGAAACCACCAATTAATCAAGGATTAAATCGAAAAGCTCAAGTTACTTTGGATCGTGTTTGGCCCCAAGATCGATCTCTACATGTCCCAATTACGGATCCTTACAGATTACAAGAAATGAATTATGAAGCTAAATTAAAAAGAGTTTCAGAAAAATACGATACTCGTTTTCTCGAATATCGTCCAGAAACTGGATCTTGGGTTTTCAAAGTAAATTTTATTTTAATGAATAATATGCATTAAAATAACTAATTTAATTTTATATATTGTGTTTATAAGTAACAAACAAATGCATTATATAAAATTATATAGCATTATAAGATTAATAATTATTTAAAGTACTTATTTTCATAAACAATAACTGTAATATATTCAATACTTAAATAAAATTATATTTTTAAGTAATAACTAATTTATTATTATATTGATTGCATTTAGGTGGATCATTTTTCAAAATATGGTCTTAGTGATTCGGATGATGATGACAACGATGTACCTAATAATGCAGAAGCAAAGAAGATAAAGGCAAATGATATGCGACCAAAAGTTTGGAATCGTCCAATTAAAATGCCTTCCAAGGATGAAATTGCTATAAAGAAAGTATGAACTATATATAATAAAAATTAATCATAAAGTAAAATGACTAAATGAATTAAATAGTTCAATCGATATTCTAAATATTTGGTATTAATGATATTAATAATTTATATCTTTATGCGTCTACAGCTATCAGGATTGATCGGACCAATTGATGATAAAAACAACTCATTTACGAAACGTATCGATTTCGATCAGGACATGCTCGATGATGATATCAATGACATCATGACCCTTTTCGACATTCCATCGAGCAAGTATCCAAATTTAGGAACAAAATTAAACTAATTTCACATCAAATTATAACAAAGAATCCATTTTATTGTGACATAAACGAACTTGAAATTCAACGCTGCAATCTTATAATATTTCGTATTATATTTTTATATTATATTAACACATGCAATTATAAATAAAATTTCTACATTGTTACAATAAATGGATATAAGAAAATTGTTAAAAATTTTATTTTTTTATACCAATGATTGAACAACAATTTTTCATTAAGCAATGTATTCAGTAAATAATAATACATTATAAAATAATATGATGTTTGTATTACTTATGTTATGTATTAAATTTGTTGTATGTAATTTTATTTATTTTTTATATATTAATTTTTTTTTCTTTTTTACTTCAATTTTCTTTTTTATATATATATATATATATACATACATACATACATATATATTTTTTTCTTTTTTTTAATTTTTCATTAATATTATATTAGTTATGTCTTTGTCATGTGCTTTTGTTTTATATTTATAGAAGATTTCGACCACGAGAATGCATCCGCACTCAGTCCAACATCAGTTTATGCGCGAATCATTGGCGCTGATAGTCACAAGCTGCAATTGATGAAAGCAAGTTTTTTCGATACTGATGGAGATGACATCATTACTGGTTAGTACTTATTTTTATCAAAATTATAGGTAATGACAATTAATACTGTACAACTACAAATCTTCTAATATTTGAAAATACTATCAAATATTAATGTAAATTATAAATATTAGTAACTTAAAATACCAATAAGAAATAATTACGGATTTAAATATTATAAAGTAAAGTTAAATTACAATATATAAATATTAATATTGTATACTTATATTTAAGGTTTCATGGATAATTGACAAACTATATATGTTTGAAAATAATTATTTCATTAACAATAATAGATATAATAGAATATTATAATTGATTGTTAAGTATTATTTATATTATATATTATATCATTAAAAATAATTTATTAATTTTAATCAATTATATTATATCTTTTAATTATAGATTTCTTTTAGAAAACATTCTTATTATGGATTTTTCTCTTATAATATCAAGACAAAAAGAAAGTAAAATATTTTTATGCTATTATACAATTTGTGGTCACTTTAATTATTATTGTAACTATTTATTATTTTTTTCACATTATATTAATATTTTAACTGTTTATTCTTTTTCTAATTTTAATAAGCTCTAATTTAAAACTATATTTATAAAATTATATATTTATTCTTAGTCAAATAATTCTAATAAAATGAATTAAACTGTTTATTACTATTCACTTCTTTTCACCTATATCTCTTCCTTGTTTATCCTATAATAAATATTTAAAAATTTTATTATTGAATTTTTATTTTAAATTTGTTCATATTTTATAACACAATTAAGTTTATGTGTGACTTCAATGTTATTTGATTAATTATTTTCTAAATTAAAATTGTAATCTTTATTTATTATTAAAATTGTTAATTTTAATACTTAACTTACATTTATCAAATATGAATAATTATGTATAACAAATTCTTGTTTTGATCTTTTGCGGTTTTGGACGCATTTAATTAATTACTATTTTTATTTTATTTTTTTAATTATTAATTTTTTTCTTTTTTTTTACAAAATTAGATACAGTATGTGGAGGAATGAAACGTCTTTTACAAGACGATAACATTTATGAAGATGATGAATTCATCGATGATCCACGAATTCTGCCAATCAAAGCACTTACACCTTCTAGATTCCACGTTAAACTGCAGACTGATGGATCTGCACTTGATAGAAGTTTCCTTAAGGGTTCTGATGGTAAAGTTTTTTTTTGTATCATTTAAATATATTTGTTTATCATTCATAATATCATTAACATTGAATTTAATTTTTAGTACAATTGAATTACATAATTATCATTCATTTTAATTCTTGTTTTCATTAAATGCAGATTTAGAACGAATGACAAATTTTGAAAGTGGTATTTTAAGAACATCTACTGGTATCACAAAAATATTTCCTCCCCCTGTTATTCCACAACCAAAGACTGTTATTATTAAAAACAAAGCTGAGGTGATCCCTTTCAAAGATTCTGTTATTGGCAAGTTGCGCTCACGCTGCATTGCAGATGCAGGTAATTATTGTACATTATATAATAATAAACAAAAAACATAAATTTAAAATAATTATAACAAATTTTAAAGTTTATGCTACCTAAATAATTATTTATATATATTAGAATTTTGTGTCAGTCTCTTTATAAATTGTAATTTTATATATTGAAATAAACATTTATCTTTGACGATCAGGTATTCAAATGGGTAGAAAATTTCGACCAAGCTGGGGTCCAGGGCTTACTTTGGTTTCATTGAGTACTCAAGAACAAGCCTCAAATATTCCATTGCAGAGCAATGTTCGTCAATTAGGAAACTATTTATGTGGTCGATTGATAGAAGATAATACATCCATGAGTATTGTGCAACGTTTACAAATTCTGGGTGGCCGAAAAGGCGATTGTGATTATGGACAGGGTTTTCAAGTAAATATATTTTATATATATAAATTTCATAAATTGGTTTGATTGTAAAAATTAATAAAAACATTTTTTAATTTTTTGTTTTTTTTTTTTTCTGGACAATCATATTAATTTTACTTGTAAATCATAAGGAAATTGCATTAATTAATATAAAGTAAGAAAAAGTTTGTTACATATTATTATTTTACTTTATTTTGTTACATAGGCAACTATTGAAGGACATTTAAAAATTCAACTTGATCACTGTGTAATGGGTTTTGAAGGAGATTGCCCTATTCTTTGTATAGAAAAAGGATCCAAGGGTATAGCAGCCTTACACGCTCATTGTACTAAGGCTAGCGAACTCGTAGACAACAAAGATTCTTATACTACATATATAAGCAATGTGTGGAAATTGTGTGTTGCTCTTTGGGGTGATTTATATGACATTGATGATAAAGATGGTACCTAACAAATTCATAATACTCGTAAAATATATTATATTCAAAACAAAGATAGATTTATCATATTTTTATATTTTAGATAAAAATAGTCATCATTACGTAATGCTGAGAAAAGAAGCTCTCAGCAAATGGCTTCGTGAAGTTGTGAATGATAAAGTCCAAGAAGAAATTGTGGAACTTGATAACGAAGAACGAAAAATTTTATCATGGCTATCAGGTAAACTTTTCTTTCTACATCATAGATATAAATAATTGTCCTTCTTAGTCAATGAAAATAAAACTAACGTTTAAACCAAATTTATCCATTTATATAAATAATGCATAATTATAATATGAATTACAGATACTTGTATCATTAAATTATTAAGAAGTTGTAATTTCTTTATAAATTATTATTGTAAATTGAACATTATAAGTGTTTATTTAAACTTTATTTATTTTCAGCAAATAAACTTGAAGAGGCTTGTGAAATGGCTCGAAAATCTGGTGATTATTGTCTAGCTCTATTCTTATCACAGCTTGGAGGCACAACAGCTACCCGTGAACTTATTAAGCAACAAATTGCACTTTGGCAGGAGACTGATGTTGACAGTAATTTGTCGATCGATCGTTTGAAATTATTCATGTTTGCAGCTGGCGAACCTCTTATTTGCAGTAAGCAAGGTGTTATTAACATTTGCGCTGGAATGGATTGGAAAAGAGTGTTTGCAATTCACTTATGGTAAATAATATTTCAATTCCTCTTTTTGTTTATACTTTATCTATAATTAAATAAAACAAAATTTCTATTAATAGTTTAATATATATTTTTAAACTTCTTCCAGGTATCTTGCAACTCCAGTTGCTTCCATTGCAGATGTCATGGAATTATACGAATCATCATTTAATACTTGTCCTGAAGAAGCATATTCTGTAGAACCCAAGCCAGAGTACTTTGATGATGATTACGAGACTGAAATAAATGCCAAGAGTAATGTCTATGATTTATGTTTCCATCTTCTCAAACTTTACTGTACCGGAAGTCATTCTCTTGAAGTTTTATTAAATCCAATGACTCATACTGCAGATCCACTCGATTACAGACTAAGGTTTTTATTTTTATTTGTATTTATTTTTAATTATGTATCTGTTTTTATTGGATATTGTTAATCTTAAATGATTTTTGGAAATATAATTATGATCATAGTTACGATCATATTAATGGTTCGTCCCGATCTTATAATATTTTGACGAATTATGATTTATACAATTTTTACTTATTTATTATAAAGATATTTTAATATGTTTATTGATTAAATATTTGAATTTAATCTTTTCTTAATACATATTTATATTAATAATATCTAATTATTCAATATTTTCAAATTACTTATTAAACACATGTATATGCTTTTTTAGTTGGTTGATACAGCAGACACTCATTGCTCTTGGTTACTCCTATTTATCAGATTTCGCATCTACTTTGACTCATGCAAATTTTGCAGCACAACTCGAAACTTATGGTATGTGGCACTGGTCCATATTTGTGCTGTTACATTTAGAAGATGTTAACAAACGACGACATGCTGTAAGAGAAATATTATTCCGGCATGTTGAACTTACTGATGATTTAGAGTATGTGAAACGTGAAGACTTCTTAAAAGAAGAACTTGGTATACCATTCATTTGGATTAACCAAGCGAAAGCAGTGAAAGCTTGCGCAATGAAAAAGTAATTACCTTTAACTTACATTATACTTTCTTCAATCCGTTATTATACAATATTATATATAAATACTGTTCGAGTGATAAAATTTAATTCTTACAATAATAATAATATCACGATTATCAATTATTTTAGATATGGAGAAGCTGCATGGTATCTCATTCAGGCCCAACATTGGAATCAAGCTCATCAAGTGATAATAGAACATCTAGCTGCTGATGCTATAATCAATGGTAAAACATTAATTACAAATCATTATTACTATACATATAATTTTTGCATAAAAAAAATGAATAGCTAGACCAGTGATCAATTCTGTTTATCATTTTATGATATTTATCTGTATTATATAATACAAATACCTTATATGTAAATAGTTAGGAATAATACATATTAATTTTTGTAATAGCTTTCATTTAAAATATAACAAAAAATATTTATTTTATAGTTAAAAAAAAACTTTATTCTATTTCAATAATAAGTTATAAAATATATATTTATAAGTAAGAAACACAGATGTAATATATAAATGTACAATTAATCATAATTATTTGTCCTTATTCTAGAAAATTACGAATATTTAAAATCATTATTACAACCTCTATTACCAAGTGAGTGCAATGGCGTAATCAGTGGCTGGACACATCAAGGTCAATTGCTCTGGGATTATATGGCTGTTACAGCTGAAATTGAATCACTATTGGTAACATCTGATATAGAAGGAATCGGCTATAAATTGGAACTGTTACAACCTCAACTTACTTTACTTTGCACTAAAATTAATCAATTTCCATGTCCTACAGCAAAACACAGGTATAAATCAATGCTGTAAAATTAAAATTTACATTTCAAATACAACATTTACGTATTACAAGTTAATATATACAAATTACTTGACACTTGCGATTAATACTACTGAATTAAATTTAATCACAATTAATTTTTTCAGACTGTGTCAAGCTGAAATATCAAAACGAACTCTTCAACTTGCTCGAAATCTTCTTATTCTAGAATCAAATGACAAATCTACAACATCGAATGTATTACTTCAATTAATTTCTCAGTTGCCTCTTCCAGAAGATTATACCCAACAAGAGCTGCGCACAATTGTCAATACACAACTAAACGAATTTATGTGCCAATAAGTGGCTTTTTGCGCCATCGTTATCATTCCAAAGTAGATCGTCTAGTGTGAATTCGGTTATTCTTTTCAATCTCATAGTTACATTATTTAGTTTAAACTGTTTTGCAACAATTTTTAACTTTATATTAATCATCTTTTACAGTAGATGTTATTTTTAAATAAAATTTGAGTTAAGTGAAAAGATTGTATATATATAATATTTATTTATATACAGATTAATGTGAATGAGATAGATTGGAAAGATTAGCACGATTTATTCTAGTTTTTTTTGTTTTTTATTATCTAATGAAAATGAATAACGAAACATTAAATCGGATTCAACAGATAGTATTTAATTGTAGTCGCCGAGAAAGATGAAACTTTGAAAATAATATTAGTTTAAAAAATAGTCGAGGCATGTAGAATCATTCAGTATTAACACAGATGAAACTTAATCAACTTTGAGATTGTTTTGTTCACATTACAAGCCATCATAATAAAAAGTCTGATCAGTTTGTATGAACTAGTTACGAAAACAGGTAGTTAATTGTGGTTCATTTTGTTTCATATTTCTCGTCGGCTTTTGTACATAAGAAAGCAGGTAAAACTTTTAGAAACCTCGTTATAAAACATGGGCGAGGAGTTTTATTGACTGAGATCAAAAAATAAAAATTCGACGCAAACGTATGAATTTAAGAATATGGTTGTCCTTGCTCATTTATTTTTGTTTATCTATGTTTTTTCTTTTATACTTCTTTATTAAAAGAACGTAAGTATCTCTTTGTTCAATTATGTTTGATACGTATGTGTATTTTACAACAGGAGGAAGTATATCTGTGTTACATTTGTCAAAATAGGCATACTTGTAATTTATCATCAATTGTCCAATGCTAATCTGTTCTAAAGTAATTTGTAAAGTCTGTATTCAGTATAATAACATTAAAAACAATAAACAATTTTTGTACGCTAATTGTGGGTTATTCGATTTATTTAATACAAATGAAAAAACTGAAATTTGCATGTATTAATGTTCACTTAAAAAATCGGTTTATCGTTATTAACTTTAAATTAGTATTACAAGAAATCTTAATTTTCTGCGATATATTTTAGAATCTACTTTTATAGATAATTTTGTATTAATGCTTAAATTGTACTCGTGATTAATTACATTAAGTAGATGATTATGATAAATTATGTATACAATAAAATATATAACATTCAGGTAATTTATTATGCTATTTTATTTTCAGTATATTGTTTATGATTTGATGCAATTTGTTTCTTTATTTCATATATAAATAATCTTATAAAAATAAAGCGTTCAATAGGAGTTCAGTTTAAGACATTTCTTCCAAACACATCAATTTGAATTTTCCTGTCAAAATGATGGTATTGGAACACACCGTAGTATAATATTTCAAATTTATTGTTTAATGAAACACATTAGAATTCAATTTAAATAAATAATTTTTAAATTTATTCAATCAACAATACTGGATTGAATTTTAATATCGCTGTGGAAGGTAACTTGTATATTAAAGACATTTCATTTATTTCTTTCATAACATTTATTTAATGTTGAATACATTTTTCACTAGTTTTATAATATATTATTTACTTCATTATATTATATAAAACTACAAATATATGGATGGAAAATTTGTAAAAAAATATTAATCATTAGGTTTTATTTAAAACATTTATTTATAACATTATACAACTATTTATAAATACTAGAATCAATTGTTTGGCTATCTGAATATTCTAAAATAATACTCTGACCATCGATTAAAACACCAGAATCCAAAAATTCACTTAATTTACTGTCCATTTTTTCTGATATTTCCATGCCAGAGTTGTAATCGAACATCCGTAACTTTTGTGTATTGGTCGTGTTATTTGTATTTGAGATTTTAAGCAATGTTGAGGTAAAATCGATTATTTTACCAATCGACCATTGTATACTTACATAAATAGCTTTTGATTTATCAAATTCAGTTACACACTTAAGAGGACAATAAAATAGAAAGTACCGTCTTTCAGAAATTGGAATTCCACTGTGTCCAACAGATCGTCCCTTTAATCTCATTAACTGTACCTGTAATAACCAAAACAATTATTTGGTAAATAAAATATGAATTCACAATTTAATTTATTAGACTACCTGCTTGAATTTATTTAAGATTGTCTTTTAAAATGATTATAATTATTTATTAATCAACAAATTATTTTTTAATAATATATTATAAAGAAATATGTGCATTTTTAAATAAAGATTATGTGTACTGAAATAACTTATGTTTTTACTTTCAATAAATTTATTTGGTAAGTATTCAATTTTAAATAGGTACATACTTTGTTAACCATTGCTTTATTCTTAGACTTTTTTAAATTTTTAGAAACTTCTTCTTCTGCAACTTTTTTTGCTTCATTAAAATCTTGTCTTGGTTTTACCCACTTTTCTAAATCCTTTTGTTTTTCTTCAGTAGTTAGATCTAAACATCCATGATGACGATGCGCCAGACAGAAATGCTTCTTGCATTTAATGCATAACATTTCACAAGGAGTTTTGGTTTCACAAAGATCACATTTATAAGTGATAATTTTTGTTTTCTTGGTCACATAATTATCTTCAAATTTGTTACAACAATGAGCACCAGGTTGAACATGTTCCTTGCAATAAGTTAAGTTACAATTATGACATATAAATGGCAAAAAGTCTAATTGTTTACATGTATTTTCAGAGCAATTCTGACCAGTCTGTGGAAACTCCATATTTATATTACAGTATTTCAGGTAATGCTAACGAAAACAAATAAATTAAAAGATATTTTTTCAATTTTCTAGTGATATGAAATTAAAAGATCGTTTTTGTATTATTTCAATTATGGGACTGTGTTGGTGAATGTAAATAATTTTCACTAAAAGTTCCAAGAGCAAGATTATTCCATTTTTGTTCTAATTCTTTAAGAGTCATGTGCGAATCTCCATTGTCATTTTCTGGATCTGGCAATTCAGCTAGAGGAACAGATATATCATCTATAGGAAGTTTTTCTTTCCTCCACTCGTCATCTATAAGATCTAAAAATCGACCTTCAGCTATAACTTGACTGTCCATGTATATTTCGCCTAAATAAAATATTACGCAATTAGATGTATTTAGTATTAAACAATATTTTCAAAGTTTATATACTTAATGATATTCATCAGTTTATATACATTTAAATTTAAATAAATATATAACAAGAATGAATAAAAATGAGATATAAATTGTTGTGCAATTTTCCTATAGTTTAATTATTATTATTTGTATTAAATCATTTCTTAATTAATTTTAATCATATTTTATATTCATAGTTACAATTTACTTTATGTTTCACATTTAAACATGTATTGCTTTATGCCTAATTGAAGGGTCAAATATCAAATATTTATATTTTTCCACGATTTAAATCTTTCTAAGTGTCTTGGATACACTTGAAGTAATGTTAAATTTATTAATGTACATTTTAAATTAATTTTAAAAACAATTATTATTTTATTAATTGCAAAAACATTACAAGTGCATATTTACACGGACCGCGCACCGAAACTGTTCAATTCCAAGCGCGGACGCGCCGTTGAGCGCATTT
>JABFQC010004067.1:0-13141 GCA_022817085.1 Psilanteris sp. ZL-2020 | reverse complement strand
ATATACACGTACATAAGTAAAATCTTAAAAATTACAAGAAAACGTTCGTTTACATAAAACACATTAATATTTGCTCGATGAATATTTTCTTTTTGGAATAAAAATCGCGTAATTTAAATTTTTACACAGATTTACAATATAATGAACCTGTGTATTATAATAATTATAGTATTACTGAAGAATACATAAATCAAGGTAACGTTATAAAATACAACTAATGTCATAAGCTTTTCGAAATATAATAATAACAAATACATTGTCATTAATGTTGCATTATCGTAACTTCACATTAAATTATATGATAATTATATAGTAAGCACAACAACGTTATCCTAATCAACGCATATTTAATGATGTTCCATTTTGTTTTAAGAGCAAAAATTTATTAATAAAATAAAATGTGTATGGTTATTATAATTGAAGAGTGTACATTTTCCTTCTAAAAGAGTTATTCTTATTTATCAAAATACAATTTGTCGAATTCGAAGTTTGATATTTTATGCACATTTCCTACAAGTAAAATTATTTCTCCTTCACTATTTTATATTCCAATGACAGGTAATATTGCAATAAGTAAAATTGATTCTTCTGGATAACGATCATAAATTAAAAATATCTTATATGACTATATATAATTTATTAATTCTACCGTTCAATGTATAAAATGACATCAAATGAGTCGAGCAAACGCTGGGTCAAATATCGCATACGATAATTTACGCGTGGATTCTAGATTACGGGCCTGACTAGTTTGGTGAATGACTTCATCGAATAGGCTCATTTATCATAGAATTGAGTGCCATTTAACGCTAACCGCGTATCATCGGAGACTAAAGATAATAAGTTATAGCCGCTCCTGATGCTCGCAAGTATTACGGATTCGATGCGCTTCTTTTGATTATCCAAAAATAATCAACTTTGCTCGTTAGGTCGGCAGAATTTATAATGAATCAAAATGGAACGTTTATGCGCCAATGAAATACTAAACGAATTCGATTTAGCTGAACATTTATTCAACTGTAGTCGCCTTTCATCTGCGAAAAATACAGATTATTGCGAAGATGGAAAGTTCGATTCAACGATGGTGGAAATTATGTGGCTTTTTCTTTCTTTTTTTTTATATAAAAAATTTCAATATGTCATCATTTGCTAAAATAAAACAGTAATCGAAGCAGATAATTGTTTCTTTTTTATCTTATATACTTTCCTATTTGTTTAAAAATATACAAACAGTCATTTATAAAATGCTTTACCATAAAGTATTTAGGATTATTAAACTCTAATTTACTTTATTTTTTATATGAAATTTAAATATTAATTCTGTAGTATATATACTTATTAAATTCTTTATATTAATATCTGTCACGTATCCATAATGTTATTTTATATTTCAATATTAGAAATAATCAAATAAATCAAATAAAGTATTCGGATTAATCGCGATTGAAATGCTATTTTATGAAATTTTCATTAAATATTTGAAATTCATATAAAATAAAATTTCCTTTCATAGGTATAGAAATAAAAAATGCATCAGTATACAAGTAGAATTGATGTTTATTCTGTCGTAGAGTAATTAATTTATACAGAAACGTAATAAATATATTACGCTTTTATATTAATATATTTATTGAGATATTAATAATATTTATTCTATGAGTATATTTTTATTTCAAAATATTTTTTGGAACTAAATCGATAATCATGTGTGGCAGCCATAATAAAATAATAATTTTTTTCTATAGTTATGCAACGAACTATCCAAATTGCTTTATGTACATTATTTAGTCTGATATAAATGAGTTATTTAAATGTCCAAAGTATATTTATTTCATTGTAGATCTGTGATAGCTGTTTTTTTTATACCACTAATACCGCACGTGCTTAGCTTGTCATCTGGCCGCGATGGATTGGCGAATATATTCTCCTCAATTCTGGTGTTATCGATTAAGACGTTGGTATTACAAAACTGGATTTCGAGGTCTATTTCGCATTCTATCCATCAGTCGAGTTGCATTCCTATAATACAGGAATTAGTAAAATTACTTGTCGAACAAACCTGTTAAAGAGATGAAACGTAGTTATCACTGTAGATAATTTCATTTGAGCAAATATGGTATATATATGCAGCATTAAATGTAGTTTAAATATTAACTGTTCTATTAAATATTTTGTTTACTTTCAAAGCAGTTAATTTTCGTATTAAAGATTTCTGTAAAACTTTCAGAGATGAAGTTTCATTTGAAAATATAACATTATTTTTGAAATAAGACAAATAATGAAGTATTTATATTATAAAGCATTTATAAATGTAAATTTACAAAGACCGTGTAAGAAAGCCGGAAAATAAATTTGTACTCATTAAATTCGCTCGATATTGGTAAAGTGCACATAATTTCATTGAAAGCTATAAAAAGGTCTTATCTAAAAGGTATGCTATTTATTTAAACAATAATACTACTTACCTTAAAATAATGGCGTACGTTATAACTATATAAGTATGAATTATAATTTCTAAACTTTACGCTTGTATGAAGAATTTATGTCCGTTAACAAAACATTCACCACGTGAACAGCATGAATAATTCACCTCTATTTCATAATTTAATATTAGTCATTACCTATAACTAAAATGTTATTAGATATAATTACGAAACTACTAAAACCATACGTGGCTATTTCGTAATATTTCAATCAACTCAGATTATGACAAAGAACAGTAATTTCAAAAATAAAATAATTTATATATTTATGATTAGTATACTTTTATTTAAATTCAGAACAAAATTTATATTAATATTTGTCAAAAATATCAACATGGAGTTGTCTTTTATAACAGTTATTAAATAAAAACTTACATATTTTTCTACATACACCGGTGAGCAGAAATATCACAAATGCTTAAGGAAACAATTCTGACTTTTACGTTGAATACATAAAATATTATATACTGGCAAATCTAAGAAAATCTATTTTGATGATTTGTATCAAATATAGATATCAGGTTAATAACGTTAAATGCAAAATTATACTAATGATTTCAATATCATAATGATTTAATTTCTATTATATTGACTAAGTATATTGACCGTGATAACAATGCATTATATTATGGAAATTCAAGCAAACAGCTACAAATAAATTATCTCAGCGTATATATGAACTAGCATAAAAATGTTTTTAAATCTTATTATATATATTTATCACACAGATGACATTAAAAAGACCAACATTCGGTAACAAAAATACTATAAGACCGTTAAGAATAAATGCCCAACGGCTGTAAAAGTTGTGATGTCTGAAGAATACAGTACAAACAATATTCTCAATATGCTCGGTGACGACGAGGAATTCGAAATAAGAAGAAACCGCAACATATAGTGCCATCCAAACACTCATGTAATATTCATAACTTTCGACTCTTCTGTGGGTACAATGCAGCATCTTCTCCACCATTTTTCGCGTTAAATCCTTGTCACATCCTTGCCCTAGTTTCTTAAATTATGATGTCACCGAAACAAATCGACGCACCTAAAATCGGTGACTTAGCCACCCTTGTTTTTCAAAATCAACAAGACGTAAATCGGATTTTATTAAGTTAAGTCGAAATATAACGCGAAGAGCTTTGTGTATCTTGTATAATTTATTACTTGAATTGTTTTCTTTCGTGTATACTATGTAGCTTTCTGTAAAGAAAGGTTATTTATATACGAATGCATTGCTCAAATAATATACAGTATACACATATATAACTTTAATTAAAATTATTTTTAAATTACCTTCAAACAATATCATGTATGGAAATTAAATAAAAATAAAAACAACCTTATACATTTACAACTATTCGGTTTTTATTACGATATAAAATGTCGTCTTAAAACAAACTAGGAAATTAAATAGAATTTCAAGTATATGTTTTTAATTAACATATACAACGCGGTTTTATAAAAAAAAGATTTATATTTATCGTTAATTTCGTCAAAACCCAATAATGAAACTTTAATGTCGAAAATTGTATAATTACTGTATTTTATAAATATTACACTATAAATATAAATATCTAACCAACATTTTCTTTTGAATTTTGTTACAGCGTCGTCATGTGACATGGTCTTCAATAGCGATACGACTAAAACTGGTATTGTAATGTCACCAGGGTATCCAGGAAATTACCCACAAAGAACACATTGTAGATATGATTTTCAAGGCAGAGGGAAAGAAAGAATTCAAGTGATCTTTCACGATTTTGATCTTCATCACTCCGGAGACGATGTGAAAGAGTAAGTTTTTTACATTTTTAAAGTTAATATAATTTAAATATTTGTAATAATTTGGTATTTAAAATTAAAGGTTTTTAGATATATATGTTTGTATAATGTTTTAAAAGAAAAATATATTAAATATTATTCTGGATCTTATATTAACATTAAATATACAAGGCGAACAAGCATTTAATTTAATTTATAATACAGGTATATCATATATTTAACCCAATATTCCCACACGGACGAAAATATATGTAAATATACATAAAAAATATATTTTGTATATAAAATATATTTAAAATACAAAAAAAATATATGCGTATATATATATTTTCTTTATATATTTCCAAAATATATTAAATATATATATTTAATATAAATTTATTATATATATAATACATAAATAAAAATATATATTCCATTAATATAATTAATATATAAAAAATATATGTCACATATATTTAGTATGTATATTTTATATATGTCCAGAATATATATGAAATATATTTTGTATATAAAACAAGTCGATTATGACAAAACTGACAAAATATTCTCAGATGATATTCGAGTGCGTGGTGGGGGTGGCAACAGTTGCACGGTGTGAACTGGAGAGGTAAGCAACGTCGGCGATGTTCGTTATTTGGATGGGTGACCGTTTTTTAAAAATATATTTATAATATAGTAATACATTTTCACAGCTTATAAGAAGCGATGTTATTATTAATATGTTATTTATATATATTAGGCAAAAATGTTAATATTTTTATATATTTCCCGAATATATTTTATAAATATATTTTCGAATATATGTTCATCCGTGTGGGTTGAACGGACAGAATAAGTTTATTAATTAATTGAACTCCTTTTTTATTACGTATATAGTATTCTAACTGAAAAAAAACAATAATAATTCAGTTTACAATTTTTAACTTAGGTAATTATTAATACATAATTACATTGTGGCAATTTATTAAAAATGTAACATACACATTCTAAAAAATACTAATAATATACAGTAAACATATGCAAATACAGTTTGAGAATAATTATATAAATATAATTTGACATGATTAATAAATCAAGCTTTAATAAAAAATTGCATCAGAAAATCAGATATTCGGCTTGACATGTTCATGTTTCAACCTACAATTTATATCCTTTCAAAGTATTAATACCCAAACCAAATTGAAATCAGATAGAATTTGGACAAACGGAATATTCCGTGCCTAGATTAACCATTCACTACCTGTTAGCGTTGCGGCATACGGCAGCCCTTGTTTTCATACTGCTGTGGTAGGAAAAGGAAGGATTACTTCTAACCGCAGCATGTGGTTCACCATCATATATCATTCTACATATGTACGAAAACTGAAGTCTCGAAAGGTGCGTCATCTGATTTTGGTTATCTTGAGTTTTCATACAATGTTGTCAGAGAAAGATGAATGGTGACTAAATGAAAGGAGAATACTACAAAGTACGGTTTACTATTAAATTATAAATAATGGTTATCTTCTAAAAAACATCAGTAGAATTTTAATTTATATTTTCGATAATAATAATAATACAAAATTACTCATTGTCGTTATTATTCACAAATATATTACTTGAAATTTCGTATAATTTTTTTGCAATTTTATTTTTACTTTATATTGCATTTTTCTATGCATTTACTTTATTTTACATAACAGTAAGAGCAGTGATTTTAAATATTATTTAACAAATATATTTGATGACAAATATTAAAAAAAAGAAAGAAACTAATATAGCAAAAGCGATTCTAACGAGTCAAGGTCGCGAAAGATATTTATTTGAGTTATTTTAGAGTTATGATATAAAACAATTTTTCTTTTGTTAAAAACGGTATAGGATTGAAATGGCTATTCTTTGGTAAAAAAAGAATCTTTTCAAAAGAATCATTTTTATTTTTTAAATAAAATGTGTACATATCCATATTTGTCTTCAAAAATAAATTTGTACCAGAGACATATTAATTTTAAGTTTACCTTATGTTACATTATGAATTTGTGACACATTAAAATTTATAGTATTCAATATGTTCTGAAAGTATGTCATAAAATATTATGAAGTAATTTATTTTCATTATCGCGAGCTAAACTTTTTCATAACTTTAATGCTGTTTTAAATAAGTATTTCTATATAAAAAATAATAATTATAATTGTTTGTAATAAGAATAATAATTTTAATTTAAAAATTAATGACTAAGTGAACTTTCGAATTAATTAGTTGGAAGAAACTACTTTCTAATTTCAGTTATCACTGCAAATAATTTTCATTTATATTTTAAGCATAAAATATCGATAAAATTTAGAAATATTATGTTTGAAGTTAGATGAGAAGCTTGACCACTTGCATTCACTGGGATAGTTTTACTGAATCTAAAAAATACACAAGATTAAAAATTTGAATAGTTTTCGTCTGTATATAATTCTTATATTTAATTGAAAAATTAACGACCAATTTAAAAGACATTTAATAATACTAATAGAAATAATGTTATTTTATTCTATATTTATTACATTTCGACTTAAATAATGGTCTTTTTCAGAAAACTTTGTAATTTATCGAATAGAAAATTGAAAAATAACAAACACAAATATACAATATAACATTTATTGTCAGCAACCTAAGTAAGAATTTGGCAAGTTTTGTCTAATTTTGTCAAGGTGCTAAGTAGGTTGAGGTTAGATGAACTAATCGGGTTCAAACATGCTAGTATCTTCCGATGCTCTGACTAGAGCAAAACTAAACTCAGTTTTACGGTGTTCATATAGTAATTTGTACCCTAACAATACCAACAGTTGTATTGTGTTGTACCATAAATAGTAATTTATTGATATAAATATAAATTTGATAGCATATATTAGTTTAGTGATGTAACTGAAATTTTGAGTACATTATATAAACAAAGTACACACATTCAAAAATTATCAGGCATAACCAAACAATTATTTGGTTTAATTGAAATATTTGTTTTATGAAAAATATAGCCTTATATTATAACAAAAAGTTGATACACGTATGATGTTCGATGTAAGTGTTTCACAAGGAAGGAAGAGAGTTGCGTTCCCCACCATTATCGATAGATAAATTTGGTCATATATACACAAATAGTAAAACCATGTCTACGAGGCAGAAGTTACTAACTAGTTGCTTCTGTTAAAATAAACCCAGGCATTATAATCCACGTCCGCATGAGAATTTAGTGATGTTGGAGCGATGTATGAGTGGTATAAATCATTAATTTAGTCATTCCTTTTTAATACCCGTCTCATTGTACATTGGAATTAGTATATTTCTTGTGTGGACAATATAAAAATAAAGAAAAAGACGTTATCCATTGACAAAATTAAGTGGTAAAGATTTCCACATAAATAGTATGAGTTACCACTTGAATGGTATAATGGTTACCACTTAAATGGTAAACGTTACAACTTAAATGGTAATGATTACTACTTGGTTTTCTCAGTGAAAAGGACAAGAGAGATATTCCTATTATATCTCTATTGAAGAAGGGACCATTCTATCAGAAGAAAGAGAACGATCTACTCACTGACGTATCCAACTACATTATTTTAATTAAAAGGATTGAACCGTAACCAGAGGAAGAGATCGCTGAATTCTTTTTGTTAGATTCATGTATATATTTGAACTATTTAAACAAAACAGCTATCGCTTTATTGGTTTCTCGCAACTCATCGCTTCCTCTCGCTCTTGCCTTATATATTATAATATATAAATATTTGATATGATAAAATAAATTTTATGCGACATTCGAATACGGACTAACTTTGAAACCCCTGCAAAAACTAATTGAAAATTTTACACTCAATTTTACTATTGCAGTTTATGTGAACAATTAATATAAACAAAACTATTATAGTTGTAATAACAACATTTTTCAATATTTTATCAGTATAGTTATTTAGAATCCCTACTTATGGGTTTAGGAAATGATTAAATTTGAACACATAATTTATAATTGAAATAACAATAAAATGAAAGTAAATGCATATTCATTAAAATTTTATTCAGTATAGTGAATGCAAAAATATGTTAAAATTGAAAAATTCATTTTTTTCATAAATATATTATACATTTAAGCCAATTAAAGAACAATGATAGCATTTAAGTATAATTATTAATTCATATTTTGTTGCTTCTGTATATATAGTTTTTATTAATAAAAGTTTTAATACCAATTATATTTTAGTCGATTATTAACCTTTTAAAGAAATTGTTTATATTAATAAATTAAATATTGAAAATTCGTTAAAATTAATACTTAAAATCTACATTAAGAAATAAAACATTATTATACATCACGTAAGGTATTAAAAACTTTTACATCGTTTTGAAAAATGTATGAAATATTTAAATTCTAAATAAATAAAGATAAATACAAATTACTGATTACAGTATATATTAATTTTGAAAAACTTATATAAGTGTATTATTAATTATTAAATAACTCATAATATTAGTTTTCATTTCATACTTTTTAGTATTATTTTTTAAAAAAATGTATTATTACGTTTCCATTATATATAGCATATAATACTGTTGCAGTATCATTTTTCGTCAAAATTCGCTGTAATTCTTTCTGTATGTTTTATTTTATGTTATATTCTGTTAGAGTAAAACACTAGGCCCGCGTAGAAATGCATGATAATCTATGGAAAAACATAACTCAACGTCAATATAAACGGCGACTGCGAATTAAACGTCGAATTTAACGGAAAAGTCAATGAATATAAAATTTTACAATTCAAAGCGCGTCGACTGCTCGTCGAATGAATCACGAGCTTCACTGACTTTATAAAGCGCGTTGTACAATCAGCTGGATCGACTAGTTATTCATGAAAGCTCTTTCAAATTAGATTTATGGGATTAGTTTTATGAGACTTTTTACGAAAATGTGTATCGATACTGTCATTCTAGCCAATCGCTACACATTGATCGTTTAATTTACAATCCAAAACCTGACATAACACGCTCACGCGTTCACATTCCCAATGCATTCGTACAATAATAATTTTTCATGGCATAATTACGAACCGAAGTCAAATAAAATTTATCCAATTATATAAAATCGAATGTACGTGGCAGAAAACTGTATATCCCAAATTCTTTAAACTCTTATAAAATCTTTCGTATAAAAATTATATTAAAAGCAAAATAATTTTATTAATTAATAAAGGAGAATTAAAAGTAAGGTATATAAGATAAACAATTCAATTAATTTGATTGCTATATAAATTTCAAAGATAAATTAAAAAAGTATCATTTTTATTAAAACAATTCAAATTGGATAATTAGATGATCATTATGAACAAATTGCAATAATCAAAATATATTCTTTAATCGAAGTTTTTATTCGTTTTATCATCAAAATATAAAATCATTCAGTTTTTATTATTACAATTAAAAACATATATTTCACTTCAAAAACATATCTTATCAATGGAATACAACAAATAAATTACATTTTGATATGTACAGTAATTTTATCGAAGAGAATAAAAAATTCGAATAATTTAAAAATTCACGGTGTAATGTGTGGTTAATTTTAGTATTATTTAATGAATAAAAAACATTGAAAAAATACACTAATTTTCTTTTACAGATGCGAAGGCGTGGACTCATTAATTGCTTATGTCCACATAGATGGAAAAATGGAAAAAATTGACTCCTTTTGCGGCACTACATCACCACGACCGCTAATGAGCAATGGGCCAAGATTACTTCTTGAATTTCATGGAATAGTTGCATCCCGACATTCTAGAGGTTTCAAAGCAACGTATTCCTTCACAGAAAGTAAACATTATACATTTTTTACATTAAATTAAACTAGTTTCTCGAAAGAAACTAATAATAAATAAAAACGATAATTTATAAATATTTATACAATTTATATATTTGTTCACATTTGTTTCTTTAAATTAAACGCTTTAGATATATTACACATTCGTAATATGCATATACAATATATTAAAAAGGATTTTTTTATTTAGTTATTGAATTAATCAAATAACACATTTATTACTTAAATTCATTTTCAGCATTATATAAATTAATTCTTGGTATTATTATGATCGTACAAATATCGCTCATGAAAAATAATTAAAACAATATTAATTATTACTTTACAAACAGGAATTTGTATAAATTTATATAATAATTAATAAAAGGGAGAGATTTTTATTTCAATGAATTTGTAATACAAGGTATTTTTTGCATATATGTGGTATTATTCTTTGTTAATATTATACACATTCTACACAATGCATTATTCAACAATTTCGTAATTAAAAGTCTTAACTTTGTTAACATGAAATAATAAGTACGTATAACAGTAAAGAATAAAAAATGTGTTCTTAACATTGAGAAATTAGTGAAATATCATATTTTTAAAAATATAATATTACATGGAGAGTCTTTGCAACTCAATGTTTTTAAGATTTCAATGGAAAATTCATACGAATCGTAACATGTCAATTTCACGTATTAGGCAAGTGAAAATCGATTTAACGCGACGCATCGAAGATAAATGACGCGCATCATTGAGAATAAGTTATCGATACGTGCTTGAGTCAAGATCAAACAGTAATATACGGTCTTATGAGTCAGATCATCTTATACCTTCTCCAACAGTACGCCTGCTGTACTGTGTCAAAATTTCAATTTCGATCACACATTCCATTTATGACAGTTATACATCTTCCACAAAGACCGTTTATCATCTTTGCTGTTTTTCTTTTCTCATACTCAGATATTGCAAATGCTATAAATTCAATTTCACTTTTAAGCTTTAGTCAAATCTAAAATGTATATCATCGTATTGTCACACTTGGTAGTTAATTGCAATTACAAATTCCAGTTTATATTTGAAATAATTTTGTTATTGCAATTCTATAACTATATAGATTCCTTGATAGGATATTGAAATAAATTATAATTATATTCAAATACGATTTAATAAATAATAGTACCGACATGAATGTTTATTTTTGTGCATGTTTGTCTTGTGTTTCAAATATTTACTTATAATACTTTCAATTAATTTTTCAATAATTAAATTTATCAGTGGAAATATTTTTAAAATAAATAGTTTACCATTTCGTTTCAATTTATCGCCAATAAACAAAACTAATAACATATTTTAAGTAACAATTTATATAACAGAAATGCCACATTCATTTACAGTTACAGACACCGTTTTATACTTGTGTAATGATTATACTTCAAAATATAGAATATTAAGTTTTATTTCAATGATCTGAATTGTATTAGCCTTACTCAAAAGTAAAATGCATACAAAAAATGTTAAAAATGTATGTATACTATAAAATGATCATACATATATATTTATCTTATATATTAATTTAATAAATGTAATATTATACATTCAATAATTTAAAAAGAAATTTATTCACACATTCACACCGAAAATGTATGTAACTTAAAAGTACGTATTGTGAATAACAACAATGCCTAACTGACAATAAGCCATTGACTCTCAACACAGTATCGCCATCTGAATCTCATTTAAATATTATGGCAAATCCCTAACTGCTTGGAATTTTGAATACTCCATTTAGTCAGGCTAAATCAAAAACTAACTTGCAGACTAAATCCAATCAATGTAACGCTAGTCCGCCCCTTATCATAACCTTTCCGCTTATCCTCGACTCTTATCCCACCAAAGGATCTAAACTTAATACGAAATTTAAGCAGAGACTATTCTCCGAGACAAAGGTCCGAACGTCCTGCATCCTCTTTAAGCAGGTCGAAGCTACCTTCGAACATCTCCGTACTGATCCCTAATAAAGTGTGGTGCTTCGTCTTAGAGAACGCACTTTGGTCACGAACGAGATTACGGCGTTTTGTCCCCAGTATATACCGGCACGGATTTCGTGTAAGGTCGAACACTCGGACTATTATTCGTGTCGCCCGGTGCCTTCATCTTCTACCGTTATAGCCAGCTAAAGTCTTTCAATGGCCAATGCAGGGATCGATCTCACGGTTCAGTGGCTGAACCAAACGACGTTCGACTTTTCACAAAACGCTGTAGACAAGCGTCGATTCTTTAGCGCGGAAAAACTGTCCGACAAAGTTGTCGACAACACATTGCTTTTGACGTTCACGCTGTTTGATAGTAGCACTGACGGATTTAGCAAAAGTTGAAGCAAGTATCCCATGTATTTGCCGCCAGAACGTACATTTCTATCAATATGCCGGAAGCGTCAATTTTCGCGCTTAATGTAATTTGAAGCTCTCAGGTGGCGTCCGAAAATTTCTTGACAACAAATTTATAAAAACGCCCAAAAACTTGAAAGCTTATTGAATGCTGAACTGATTGTGCTGTTCTTAATGGATCTGATATATCGACATCAGATTAATCCGTTGTTTCATTCACGCCTTCAAATCACTTTAAAATCTACCATATATACTTGTATTACATATACTATAATAATCTGTTGAAATGTTACGATGACGTTAGAAGATTGGTTAGGTTGCTCGAGACTGGTTCACTACTGCAAAGTACGATAAGTATCGTACTGATATTAGTATAGCCAAGTATATGTGTTTTAACTACGCATAAGAATAACAAACAAGACCCTATAGTATACGATAAAAATATAGTTTGTTATCTATTAAAGGATTATTCATGATCAATACTCTACTATTGAGTTTTTTAAAAGTATTGTTATACTACTGAAGATAACCTGAGGCGAAATTTTAGTTCTACATTACCCCTACAGAACCTTCATTAGCACTGTTTAGGGTATTTAACTGCTTAAACTCGAATATTAGGTCCTTTTTAAGACCTATAAGACCTATTTAAGACCTACAT
>JABFQC010004066.1:0-13141 GCA_022817085.1 Psilanteris sp. ZL-2020 | reverse complement strand
ATGTTAATCCGAATTCAAATTTTGAACCAGTTACATCAAGTTTGACGTAAAATGTGTCATCTATGTAAATTCCATCACATGTGTCCAGTATATGTTTAAAAGCCATAATTAAAATTTTATAAATATAATAAAACTGACATGCTGTCGCGATTGTTTTCATTACCGCAAGAGTAACAGGAACATTCATTAAATCGAGAGTTCCCACTATCATACGATGAACACATTTCTTTTAGTCAAATTAGTGTACACAGAAAAAAATTACTCTAGAAATTAATGTTTGGTTCAATAAAAATCATAAAATACACAGCTGTAGGACAAAACAGAAGTTTCATTAAATATTACAGATTGAACTAAACAGTAAAACTTTTTAATTTTTTCAGTAATTTATAACAAAAACGTTCCTCAATTCATACTGCAAATTTGTCAATTTTAACTGCATTTTTATTGTTTTTATTGTGCAAGTTATTGAACGAACCAGTATAATTTTGAAAGTAATTTTTTTCTGAATTTTTTTAGTCATAAGTTGTTTAAAGCAAGATATTCTTGTTAAATAAAATTAACTATAAATTGTACACTACCATTTACATAATTAATTTGGAACCATAAGAGAAAAAGCATAATATTTACTATTTTTAAAAGTAATGTATTATGATAAAGTAATATTTTTCTATGTAAAAACTTACTTTTTTCTTTTAAAAACAGTAAATATTATGGTTTTTCTCTTATGTTTCCAAATTAAGGATATAAATAGTAATTTTTCGTCACTTATATTTCTCAGTGTATTGAAAATTACAAATACGTATGACAAATTAATTATTTGCTTATCAAGTCTGACATTTAACTTTATTAAAGTATCGTTTGTACTTTATTTCCTACGACTTACGATACAATTCATTAATATCTCATTTTCAAATTTGAATTTCAAATAACTCGTGGTATATATGCATTGTATTTAAGTTGTATTAATAGCGTTGGTGTTTTTATGAAAGAGAAGTTTGATATTAGACTCTATTACCTGATAATTGACTTCAGCGCTTGTGATGAAAAAGTGTTTCGTGAAACTCGTATGAGTTCAACAAACACGCCGATTTCCCAATAAGTTCAATCGTTATAAGACTAGCCTGCTTCTGGATCTACTTTATCGCCCAAAGTGGGTCACCACTGCATTTATGTGTCTAATGATTTTAATCCGATAATTTTCTTTCAATTACCATCCAATTAAGCCAATGTTAAACATGTGTGATTTTCACATCATAAAAATAATGCTTTTATCTTAAATTATGCGGAGTTTCTAAGACAACGAGGCAACATTCAAATACAGGATCGGATTAAAATGCAAACCCTTAGCCATAGTTGAGCTGGTTTTTGTTGTATTTACTCAATGTTAGATTAATCTGTAAGTTTTTTTTTTTTTTTTTTTTCGTTTTCAATAAAAGTTTCTTTTATAATTAAATGTGCACTAATAATCTTAATATTCTTAACATTCAATAAACTAACAAATATAATTGTGAATAGTTTTTTTTTTTTAAATCTGTTTGAATATCTTTTGGTTTCTTGCGGGTAGTCAAATTGAATTATAATGACTGCATTTTTTATCGAAGTAGAAATTCTAATCAAGTTTACATTAAGAAATTATCAGATAACTCTTTACAATAATATTCTCATTGTAAAAATGCTGTTAAAGCATTAAATACATAGCTTCTTTAATGATGTAATTAGAATACTTTTAAGACAACTTTTATTATCTCATTAAGATCTTATCAAGAAATAATGAAGTTATAGTGTAATAGTAATATTTAATTAAAACAAAAAGTTGTATCGATTGAGCAAAATCCTATGGAAAAAGTAAAGATAAGTTCATATAATATCGATGCATTAAACAACTTTTTAAAATTAACTTGAAACGTAATATAAATGAATAATACCAATTTGAAACTGCAATTTAAAATCAATGACGACCAAACGAAAAAGTAATGACCAAATTCTTATGGAAATAAAAAGTTACTTATTATCTCTTTTAACAATAAATTTAAAACTTCACTTTAACCGTAATAATTTTCTCGCAAAAAACAGTGTTCATTATTTATATTTTACGTATTATTTATATATGAAATGCACGCTAAATCCAGTGAGAAAAAATATAATAAAAGTTACTATATATATGTTAATCAGAAGATATATATGCAAATACAGTAATCCATATAATTAAAGTAAATTTAATTAATATATTACCAAGTTCTATATATTTGCACACGTGCCGTGAAATCATTATACAAATAGTAACTTTTATTATATTTATTTTCTCAGTGAACCATTCAAATTTTAAAAAGTCAAATCTCTTCAGCATTTCACTGACGTTTCGATCAAAGAGTCTATATTATTATGATATACTCTCATCGATTGTTAATAATTATAACTTAACAAACCTTATAAAGCCTTATTAAACCACGCAATAATATAACATTACATGAGAAGGCTATTGTAATTGCATAACGATTAATAATTTTAAAATAAATTATTAGGGCATTTATCAAACAATTATTATTAAACGTTAATAATTGGAAGAACCGTATTAAAGCAGGTCACACTTTTTCGTTCGAGACAAATAAGTGACAATGTATTTTTCAATTATTTTTCAAGTCTTTTCCAATTATAGATTTTTCATTTTTTCCGTAATTCATACACTTGTTGTGTTTTTACTTCTTTTTCTTAACCATTATCCAAACCTTGAGCGTGTTAAAAAATATATTCTTCTTCCCGATCCTTACGAGAGATCGCTCTTACGCAATCATTACACTGATCTCTCGGCTTGTGTGCTTTTCTTCTCACGAGAGCAGTGAGCATTTCTAGTCCGTTAATGTAATTCACGATCTGGCGTAATTATTGTGTTTTGCGAAGTAATTAGAAATGTGTATTGAACATAAAAGGTTGTACGCAGCAAAAGATAATGTACATTGTTGTGCGCCGCGCGAAACAAATACTGTTGCCTGTTGTTTATGTTTATGCATAGGAGTTGGCACTTATTAGAATGGCATCAGGATTTTTATCGCGCGTGACGAATCAAAGAAGAAAGTTTTATTGCAAAGGGGAAAAATAGAAGAGGATGTTTTGAGTACGACTTTTCTGGGACGATACGTGTGAAGCATTTGCAAACGCGAATGCGGAAGAAAGGATTTGAATGGGCAGACGACGAAGACTTTCGGTCGGAAATAAATGCGAGAGAGTTTTGCTTGCCTATTCCTCGTTTTATTGCGCGCCGCTTTGTTCAACCGAAATTGTAAATGTAATAGAGTTTCTTTTAATGTACCAACTCAATCCTATGGGGAGTATTAAATCGTGCACTTAACATGATTTTTAAATGTTTTGTCGCGTTATAGGTTTTCATAAATACACGTGCCAATGCACTGCGATTGTAAAATTAAAAAAGGTGTATTATTCTATTATTATGAAACTTCAATAATGACGATTAATTCTCATTGGAAATGTCTTAAGAATTTCATGTGCACTTATTTAGATGAGTAACCGTTTTCGAATATACTGTGTAAATGTTTTAAAATAACATAATGAATGCATATAAATTCAGTCATTTTATACAATAATAATAAAGTTTAATACGTATTATGTATCATAATAAGATTGCTTTAATAAAGGAACCATCATTTGATTTGAATTTACGGTATCGGTTTTTAATTATTAGTAAAAGATTTAAACGATTTAATGTGTTATAAAATTCGCTGTTCAAATAATTTCAAGTCTTGCAAATCTTTAATTATTTAATTTCCAGTGCCATTATTTGCAATTAACGAAATTAAGACTGTTATAAAATACTAAAACATCGTTTTTTTTATTTGAAATAATTGTGAACATTTTTAAATGTTTATCTCATAATACAATTTTTACCATTTTTATTTATTTAGTAAAAATGTTTAAAACTCTTTGAAATATATACATATAACAACTTATATAAATCAATATATCTCATCCAAGAGGTATTATTAATAAATCGATTTTTTATGTCAAAGTCATTTTGAATTTCTTCGTAAGATTCATGTGAATAATAAGTAAGCCATCAGACTTTCATTAAAAAAGCATCGACTCGGAACTATGTAACTCGAAATGTATTCGTATACTTCGTAAATGTAGAATAATCGAATGCAAACTATCATTCTTAACAGGACGGCATGGATTATTATGTTTAAATTGTTAGTAAAAAATGTCTGTAAAACATCGAAACTTGCCTCACTCAAGATGTAATGCAGACTGTTATTATTAACGTCGCTTTTCATAAAGGTACGACCCTATAGGTTAAAACATCATTTGCTATAACAAAGTAGGTCATATTTTTAACTTTTGCATTTTTGCTTTCATAAAAGATCGAGTCATTTTTTGGAGAAATTCATTTCTGAAATTAGTGGATCAAAAGATATCATCCATTCGAATAGATCGATCTGTCTACCTCACTCTCGCTCTCTCTTTCCACTTATATGTTGATAGGATTAAAGAAATTCACATTAATTAAACTTGCTAGTCAACCGTGAAATTATATATATTGTTGTTATAATAAAATGTACCTATCTTTGTTTACTAATTTGTAATTTCGATAAGTTGATTACCATGCGTTATATGGGTGCATGCCTTTATCAGCGACTCACCTGATTCCGCTATAATTATATCGAGATCGTGATGTATTTTCTGACTTGCCAACTTGTTGTGGATAAAATTGGAATTTATCATCCCCTGGGGATTTTCACGTTGCAAGCTCTCCTGTAATTACAGACCGGCGAGAAATGTAAATTCGCGGCAAGTCTTTTCACATAACACGAAGTTCAATCTGTGGCCGTGAACGTGACTGCACCGGAAGTGGGTCAAAACGGATCGAGCGTATTTTCACGACTTTGACATTTTGTTCACGAATACTTTCGGTGAAAGAGAGACAGATAACGATCGCAATTATTTAAACACCATTAATTGTCATTTTAAAGCTATAACCATGTGGTATTGACAATATGGAATATATATATTTAGACTTGGAATAAAAAGTGTATAGTATAATGAAAATGCAATATAAATTTATTTTTATGTAAAACCGATTACAAATAGTTCAAATTATAATGTGATATTAACGTCATTATATATATTGTGAAAAATATATGGAAAAAATGTTGAACATATACTAGTAGAAATATGGATAACTGAGGTA
The DNA here is from genome assembly GCA_022817085.1 of Psilanteris sp. ZL-2020. Lineage (NCBI taxonomy): Eukaryota > Metazoa > Arthropoda > Insecta > Hymenoptera > Scelionidae > Psilanteris > Psilanteris sp. ZL-2020. Next base: position 7,941 of record JABFQC010004066.1, on the reverse strand, counting down.
TATATTTATACTTATAGTATTGTAAAAATATATCTTAATCAGTCATATTTCTACTATAGTACATGTTGAAACTTTTTTCCGTGTATAGTTTTTCATACTATTGTATATAATGATATGTTATAAAAATTACATGAATCATTGTAATTAATAGGATTTTCTATCATATATTATCAATCAACAAGAAATAATCTTAATTGTGAATGAAAATATTCTTATATTTATAAATCTTTTAAATTTTAAACATAGATACCCAGCAGGATTATGCCAGAGTTAAACAAATGACTCAATTCTAGCACAGCATTGGTTACCAGATTATGGCAACCAGATTTGTGCCAATATTGGTCTAACTACGATTAACACTCGAAATAGCAGCGAAACTGAGCTGAACCAAACTTAGTCAAAATTAACAACCAGTAAAGTGCGAGAGTTGAGCTAGACATGACATTTTATATTATATAGTCTAATACAATATTAATAATGTGCCAGATAAAAACCAGTATTGAAAAATTCGGAAATCAGTACTGGTAGCATACTGGTAGGTCCAGTGGCCTACGTCGGTTTATAATTATAATAGTACTGACAACTCTGGTGTCAGTACTGGGACAATATTGGGCCATTTGTATTGGTCCTGCTAGGTATATATTTATATAAATATAAATAATTTCGTATAATGTCAAGAAAGTTCTAACTAATTTATTGATTTAATAAACAATAAATGTTATAATTTGTAAAATTAAAAATAACATTACTAAAATGAATTATTTAATACTTATATCATTAAACATTTAGTGTGCCGGTAATTTAGCAGAATGTATTTAACAAATTAATTAAATCATAACATGTATAAAGTAATATAAAACATATTCTTGCTAAAGCGTTTCTTCATTATAAAAAATCTCAATTATTTGTTTCCAAATTAATTATAAATTATATATTAAATTCGTATATTTATTTGCAATTTAAACAGATTTAATTATTTATTTTCATATTTACTAAATCAATAAAATAAAGATATATGAGTATTTAATTAACATCTGTATTTTATTGTATATAATGTTAATTTCAAAGATTAGTGACCAATTTTATAAACAACTTTTTGTGGAAACAATTATTTACCAAATTTTCCCAATGGTTAATCAATTTATTTTAATGTTTCGACCTTAGTAGTGATCTTAATCATCAGGTATACGGTTAACATAAGGTTTCACATTTTATCAATGTTTAACTAACATACGCTCAATATTGGTTGACGTTAAATGACCTTTAATTTGGGCCAATATTGGTTGCGTAATTTGTGAAATAAATTAAGTTTTGACAATGTAAGGTACATTTATAAATGTATAAAGTATATATAAATGTAATAAAGTATTTTTTTTTTTTATAGTAAACTTATTTACTATAATTATACAATTATAATCTAATACCATAGATTATTTTAAATTATTACATGTATATTTATTATTTCAACAAAACACAATTTCGTTTAATACATTACATGAAATACATATGTGAAAATATGGAATATATATACATATTAAGTATGAAAATAACCTAATAAAACTTCTTCAACCCTAGTAAACATAAAAATATATTTGAAATATGTTTTTATGTAGATAAATACATTGTAAATATGTTTAAAATATATCAACAATATATTTTTAACGGTATAATTTCTGGCAATATATGTATAAAAAAGCAAATATATTAGACATTTCTGAATGATATTTACTAATATATTACAAATATATATTGATAATAAATTTTAAACATATTTGAAATTTACTGTCGATATATTGCAAATATATTATAATATATATTAATTTATATAAATGTTTACTAGAGTACACAGAAAGAAATTATTTGAATAAAACTGACATATTTTCTATTAAACCAGAACAATAGGAAACAATCTAGTTAATTTCGAAATACGATTGATTTCATACGCGTGAATAATTTTTGTGACAGTTACATAATTAATTTTTACGATACGAAGACAGAAAATGTTTCAATGTGAGATACTTAAAATATTGTTATCAATTATTGTATAAAATTATATATATGACAAATGGTGGATAATGGGGGTCTTTGCAACTTGGCAACATAGTCAAATGTCCTGATAAACACCATTGTATATACGAAGTGGTGCTTAATGGGACGGACCAGTAACACACGGTGCTGGGGCCCCCTAGGACCCTCGCGTATTAGGTTTGGCTAGATTTAGGGGGTGGAGGGGATGGGGAGGCGCAGCCCCCCTTATTATTTTGTTCTTTTTCATATGTGAATTGTAATCTATTATTATAACTATTAAATTTTGTGAGTAAGTCATCAATATTGTTGTCAGGTAAAATACAAAATATGTCATCAACATAACGTGAGTAACGAAGAACATCAAACTTTAAATCAGATAAACAGATATTTTCCAAATCTTTCATTACAAATTCTGCAAAAATAGGAGAAAGAGGAGAACTCATGGGTGATCCCTCTACCTGTTGATAAAATTTATTATTGAATTGGTAAAATGTAGAATTGAGGATCATGTTGATCGCAATAATCATTTCATCCAAAGGAATATTGCAAACTAACTTGATCTCATGAAAACGTTTTTTAACACCTTCAATAACTAAGTTGTTAAGTATATTTGTAAAAAGAGAAATGGCGTCCAGTGAAATAAACGTATGGTTATCATATTTGTAAAACAGCACTGGGAAATCATTGTTTTGATATCGGCGTAAGAAAATGACCAGTATTGGTGCACATATGTTTAATAAATGGCACCAGTTGTCAAACGATACTGTGCCAGTATTGAATCGAAGTCAGAAAATACCATCACGTTTACTTGTAAACCAACACGGGCACGTTACTGTTACGGTCTTGGTTGTATAAAACGACGACCATAGTGTCATTGTTCGTAGAATAACCACTGATTATGTCGTTAGCCGTAGACTATGCAGTATCGGCCTTTATCCAGTTTGCCATACTTTGGCTGCCAATACCGCGCCAGTATTGGGCGGTATTGTCAACTCCGACAATTTCGACATTGCCAATTGGCAGAATCAACTATTGAAATTGAAATGAAAATTGGCCTAATAATGGCACAGACGTTAAACTATGACTTAGCTATTAATATTCTGGCGGTATTGGAAAGTATATAGGCCCAGTCCTGGGACAAATTTTAATAATGTACTAGGAATTAATATTGATATTATTCTCGGTGCAACATTGACTTAATCATGTCTTGAAAGTATATACCCAGCTGTGGCAACTAAAATTGGGAAGACAATTAGAAAAGACTTGGCGGAATACCATTGAAGAATTTGAATTATCACTACCAATGAGTAATCATCCAAATTCTGGCGTTCAAGCAGTATTGACAATCGAGACAAGTCTGACTCGCTATAAGTTGCTAAAGCTCCGACAAGCAATATTGTTTTGACATTGGTTAAGAATTAATACTGCACCAAAGTTCGGCTCAATACTGTCCACCAACGGAGTCACGAAATGCGGCCCAATATTAGCTGCATGATGATAATGTGTATTAAATTACATATGAATAAAATAATCACATTTGATACTGAGAAAAAATTTGGCAGCAAAATTCGTCTACATGTTCTACATATTGTCTACTTCGACAGGCAATACCAAGCCAATGTTCAACGCCAGTATTGTGATTAATTTCTAAACATGAAGGTTTTAATATTGGGTCGATGTTTGCCATTTTTGTCACAATATTGCTTACTGTCTTGTAGACGAGATTCGGCGGCAGTCAGGGCATATTTTGTGTCATTATCGCACAATATTATTATTGGTCGATCAGATGTATGTTAGATATACCGGTGTCAAACGAACTGTAGTAGTTCGAGCGTATGATAAAGCAATGTTTGGCGACGATCAATACTTGGATGGGTGACCGTTCTTCAAATATATATATATATATATATATAAATGTAAAGTGGTGCTTAATGGGACCCGCCACTTTGGGGCTCCCTAACTACAGCTCTGAAATTTTTGTTTTTTGTAGAAAATACGTCGGAGCACATCGGGCGGCTTTCGGCCACCCTCACAAGGGAATGCGGGGAAGGGGGGGGGGGGTTTAAAAAATAACGCGTATAAGTATTCCAAAAAGCTTCAAAAAAGTTTTCTACGGAATTTTTCTTTTTATACACTATATCTAATAAATTGCAAACACGAAGACCTATAGTCGTAAGTAACTAGAAAATCTGTTATTTTAAAAATACTTATATTTAAAACATTATTTCTTTCCGTGTAAAATATACTGGAATATTTGTGTACATTAAAACATTTATTCACTCTACTAAATTAATTGTAATACAATTTAGTTTACTGCGAGTACTTAAAATTTACAGTCTATGACATTTTACAAAATAATAAACATTTTATTATTGATATTCATTATATTAACTATATGTCTCTTACTGTCATTGCGCAATTAAATCGAAAATAATTTATGTATGATAAAGTTATATTAAGTAAACATCAATTTACATTATATGTATTTTTAATTCTTTTTATACTCGCGTAAAACGCATTCACGAAGAAGTGTGCACTTAATTTTATTAATGGTCATTTCAGAGTTATTCAATTTTATAAAACTGTCCTTCGCATAGTTTAAATATAGTCATATCATTTCTGTCAAGATGAATTTCATCTTCAAACCATGGCATACATTTTCGAATATATGTGCAAAGTATATCGTATAGAAATTAAAATATGCCAATTTCGTTTATCCACGATTGTGCGGTTGACCATCTTATTTGCAGAGTAAATACTTTATTTCTCTATATAATGCATATATATAATTAAACACGGCGCATTTTAATTCATCAAGTTTGTCAAGGGAGATCTTTGACTAACAGGTGAATTTCGGTCGTGAAGATAAACACGATCTCTGACCGTTGTCGTGACTGCGATCAAGTAGGTCAAAACCTGTGCTCGGTAATATCGTGCGAACTCTTCCTTATTGCCGATGAAAGTTCGTCTTTCGCGGATTCGTAGACGAGAAACGTTATTTATGCCGTATGATTCTTCGTGAACATCGTTATAACGTCAAGCATAATAGGGAAGCTATTCGGATCCCGTTCATCGGAACAGTAAAGACTATCTAATTTACTTTTCATCGGTATCGGATTATCAAATACGATTTCACTTATCATTCTTAAAAGAAAGAAAAGTGATATTTAAAATGAATAATATAAAATATATTAGTAGTATTTATTTGTTACATAATGTATGTGCTATATAGTACAAGAAGTTTTAACGTAAAATCATTTATTGTTGTTTATAATTGTTTTTTTAATTAAACAATTCCTGTATTCAATAATTTATACTTTTAAGTTTATCAGAACCACATTGATTGAACTATTTTCTACATTTTTAAGCTATAACGACTATCTTTATTATAAATTAAAGTGTTTTTAAGTTCCTTTATTTTAGTAATTAAGTTTCTTTTCATTTTGCTATACATAATTTTTACAACTGCAATCAATTTTATGTACCAAACCAGTTCCTCTATCTTTTCTAATTTATCTTCAACTCTTGTTATAATTATATTTCACTTATAAGTAATATCAAATTCATTGAACACTCTTTGAAAATTAGACGTTTATAACCAGACAGTTTCAATATGAAACATCTTTTTATCGTTTTAATGTCAACCTGGAAGAACTGCTAATGCAATTACTTACATAACAAAAGTTTTATTTATTATATAAATATTTTACAAGTGGTATTTTTTAGTTGAAAGTTTTTTTAATTATGTATTTATTGTATTAATAAGCGTTTTGCATATTTGTTTATATTAAATATAATGATAGTATATTTTAGAATCCTACATTGAAAAAAAGACTACCTTCAATCAAGTATATTATACTTGAATGAAGACGAAAATATACTTAAATGCGTTCAAGAACATATTTTATTTGAAATAAATGCTTAATATACTTGAAAGCATTCATTAATAATCGTGAATCAACTTTTAATATGCTTGAACTAATCATATCAACGGGTGAATTAATTGTTATATAATTCCAAAAAATAGATAATATTCTGAAGACAATATAAATTTCGTTTAATTTTATTCAACTCACGCATGGAAAAAATCAGTCTGGCAAAAGTCAGTCAGACAATACGTATGGCAACAGTCTGGATCTGGTCCGTTTTCAGCCTGTGTGCCAACTAAGTTAGTACCCATGTAGAAAAAACGGTGATGAGCCAATCTTTATAAACGGGCCAAGCTGGGCCCAATATTGGCAAACATTAATGGGTTTCAACTTTGGTCTAATATTGGGCCAATCTTCGGTTATTAATTGGCATAAGCTTAGACCGTAATTGTACCGTAAATAATGTTTATTATGTCGACCAGACATCGCCGAGGAAGAGCCAAACATTGGCGCTTGCTTGGTACAAGCTTGGGCCAATCAACTCGCGAAACAAATATCGCAGAGGAAGAACCAGACTCTGGCGCTGACTTGGTATAAGATTGGAATCTTTGACCAGCTGTGGGCCAAGCTTGGGGCGTTTATTTTTTTTCTACTTGTGATATCTACTAGACTACTAATAAAATTCAACTTAGAATATATCGACCACATGGATGTAGGTATAGCAGCAGTGAACTAACAGAAGGAGGTTAAGCAGCGTTTATCGTAAATATTAAACGGATAGGTGACCATTCTTAAAAAGTTTAATAAATTATGTTGTGACAAAGATTTAACATATATAATTATATTAATGAAATATGTTGAAAATGTATGTGTTTATGAAAATTAATTTTTATATTTTTACTTTATTTCACCCAAACTTGGTCCAAGTTTGGCCTATACTTCAACCCAACATTAGTGCCAAGGTTACACCAAAGTAAATTGGCGTTTCATTGCAGAGATAGACCAACATTTGTTGCCAAACATCAACCAATCTTCGTCAACTCTGGGCCAAGTTTGGGCCATTTATTTTTTTCCACATGGGTATGGCAATAGTTTGTTTAGATAATGTTTGCCAAATCAAAAAATTACATATTTGTTATACAGTACACCAGACTAATTTACTTTATATATTTTGTAAGAAAAAACATACATTGCGTAACATACATTGCCATACTACAACAGCAGAAATTTGAACCGGGGTCTCCCAGTTAGAAGACTAAACTCTACTTCTAAACTCTATAGAAAGAAGTGAGAAAAAGAATAAAATTAATAAAAGAATAAATAATTAAATAGATAAAAGCTAATATAAAGAAGAATAAGTGGCAGAAAAGAAAAGAAAATAGGATTTTTGCGTGATTTAGATTAACTAATTATGTTTTTTCTTGTCTTTGTTTAGATTTTTTTTATCGTATTCAGGAATTGCTATGGAGTATCTGATATCATTTCTATGAATTAATTGACTAGTATGGCATAGAAGTGAATCGTAACTAAAATTTTGTTTGTAGACATGTCTACAGATATAGTATATTAATAGTATATTTTGGCCATTTTGTATATAACCCATTTTGTCTATGTAAGTGAAAGCTTCTGGGGAAACAAAACCCACTTTAACATATTTTTTTATCAGATTCACATCTATGCATAAATGGGTTGTCTATCCTATTGTAAGAGACAATGTGATTTTGTATTAGCTTGATTATGAGATTATCAATCCTTGGTATATTTGCAAAGTTGTACATTTTTTGGTTTGAAAACCATTTTCAAATTTTTAATTATTTGTAAAAATCTACTGATTACGTTAAGTGCTAAACAGCCCTTACGGAAAAAACTCACAACTATTTAGCGTAACTTTCAAATTGAGCATTATTTCGTACTTTGAAGTTAATATTATATTCAACTTGAGCGTAATATTCCGTACGAATGAAATCCGACTTATAACATTCTCCACCGAATCAAGCGCATGGAAGGGGTCAGCAGCAACGCCACACACAACGGAGGAAGTTAA
>JABFQC010004065.1:0-13142 GCA_022817085.1 Psilanteris sp. ZL-2020 | reverse complement strand
ATATACATAAATATATACTACATATACATATCATAAACCGGTGTTAATAATATTATACACATATTACATAAATAAATAATAACAAACAAATTACTAAAACTATTGTAAACATAATGGTTTTTAATATAAAACTTAAATATATTTCTATGAATAGTTACTGATATATTTTTAATAATGAATAAACCGCTTCGTGATTATAAACCTATGATTATATTTCTGATCACTTCTCTGGGTGAGTTTAATCGATTGATATAGATGTGTTCGAAGATCACATAGAGAGCGTGTAGTTCCTCGTTATAGATCTTCGTCGAAAGCGAAATCTTTCATTGTCTTTGCGATTAAATTTTGGAAGGTAATATTAAATCTTTTCCTACCCAACCTATATTTAAAAATAAATTATATAAATATTTATTAAATATTAATAATTTCATCAACATTGATATTCATAGAACCTACTCAATATTTTTACGTTTTATTTTGTTATATTTTATTTCATAATTCTCAATGTATCTATTTCATGATTTCTTGCCGGTCATGACGATTATATCCTGAGGCGCAACTTTGTATATAATAATAACAACAATAATAATATTAATAATATTTTTCATTTAATTGATAAGATCATTTCTATCTCACTTATTCATATGTTTCGATTATACTATCAAAGAAACGTAAAAGTTGATGGTATACATGAACATTTCTTTGATGATGTCTGAAGAATGTTTTTACAGAAAATGAAAAGAAGGATCAGGTAACGAAAATAAAATATCTATATAGCGTGAAGATTTCAAACCAAAAATATGTATATTAGCATACATACACGCAACGTTGTGTTTAAAGCAGACAGTACACTTTTAAGCGCGGGAGTCAATACGATTCTGACAATGAGAAAAAGTGTTGCATTTAAAGCTGCGTGTTTAATTATTATTTTAAGAAACCCGGTTTAATAGAAGTATGATTAATTGAAATTTCAATACAGTCAAGTTAGTTATTATTCTATTTAACACAAATACTAGCTTCACATCTTATTTATCACAGCTTATTTATCTAAATAAATAAGTAACAAATTTTTATTTACCATATACATAAATAGAAACTTTTGTATCCTTTACTATTTATACTATTTAAAACAACTAAATGTTTTTCATGTTCTCTAAAATATTTCATTGAACAATACTTGAAAAATAACAGAATCATCTGTTGACTTTTCGAAGCAACAGGCGAATCAATTGAGTAAATATAATTGAACATCTAATGGTCAGAACTGATCGTTGTTAAATTAAACGAGAACGCGGATTTGGAACGAGGGAGCCTTTTCCCGAAACTGAAAATTAATTCTGCTCGATATATTTACTTTATTCGAATATAGAAACTGTATATCCTAATCTGATATTTATTAATATTTTTTACAGCTACTTCTACGTCACTGCCGAATCGAGAATCAGGAGATGCTATTTCGGTTCATTGTAAAATTAGCTGTTAAACATATCTAGCATAAATATATAACTACGGAGTGGTTACAATTAAACATAAATTAATATATGAAATTGTCGTTGTACATATCGCATGACTTGAACATCAACCGTCAATGATTTGGGTACATTAAACATTCTAATTATAAGACACGAAGGGAAGGCTTTATTACGACTATTAAGTTCGTCATTACAATCGATTCTTATCGAATGATACGAAGTGGCTTTTCTTAATACGGAGAATAATACTGTCCTACGGCTCTTACACGGCATTATATATATTTATAACTTTGTAAACTAATGTATACATCTTACGATACGAGCTAAATTATTGTATTACATTATATTATTATATTATCGGAATAAACTGATATTAAAAACATAATTTATTTCTTTGTTTATTTTCCTTTTCCAAATTTAATATATAAATTCATGTAATAACTATTAACAAATATGTAAATGTTTAATAGTTATCATTACTTCAATTTCTATATTAAATTCGAAGCAATAAACATTATCATATATTTAATTGGGCATATTTAAAATATATTTCATATATAACAGTTATCAAATCTTTTGAAATGAAACGAATTAGTTCATATTAACTGGTCATTTTGTTAACTTTAGTTCCATCTAAAAATGCACAATTAAATATTTACAGATATACATAAAACAAAAACTACATTTGTCAAGTAGATAAGATAAGCGATTCGGAAGAAATAGCACTAAATTTATTTATCATAGTCAAGGCTTAATGGGTATCCAGAAACGTTTCACGTTCAGTCTGGAATTGCACGTTTCGTAAATGCGTGCGGGTGCCGTATACTTCTCAATGCACTCGTGCGTTAAAGCACACTCAGAGCAGGTTAGCAAATTATATTGCTCATACCGCCATCCTGAAACGTCTTTCAATGATCGTCACTGTGTGTTTATTTCACAGTAAAACCGACGTGCAATGTTGCTTGAAAGTTTTAAGACCGTCAGTACAGTGTTCTTAATTATTAGAACATACCTTATCTTTACGCAATAGCTTCTTTTAGTTGACCAGGTGCTAAACCACTTTAACGTTCGCGTTGTTTCAATAGATAAGTAGCTTCCCAACCAAACTGAGCTCAGTAAAAGTGAGATACCATTGAAATTTGCTTTGAAAATTATAATTGTACATTCGATAATTATTGTTTTACTTAAAATATTATTTTCTATGGGTTTAACATTTCAGTTTTGCTCTTTTCGCGACTTAATTGGCGAATACGTGTATTTTAATTAAATTGCAACCCTTTCCCGGTGGGTCGTTAAAGGAACTTCTATTCAATGATTACGCTTCAGTTGACCCGATCCTTTGTCCGGGATTATATCAGATGCTTACCGGCTGTAGTTGCAGGTGGTTTTTCACCCTACTTGGAAGCTTTAACCGTCAATGCTTAGTATCTATTGTCAATCCTTCAGGAGCTATTTAGCAGTGTTTCAATGGATATAACTTAGAACGATATTTCTAAGATTTAAGAGATCTTGGATGGGCGAAGAAGCCAGAATTTCTTCCGATTGATATACTTTATAGCTTTGCGCCGAGGGAGTCGGATATGTGTTGTTCACTCTTATAGCTGCAATAACATTAAGAATCGTAATTACAATAAGGCGTGTTGCGGTCAGCTGGGATTATATGAGTATCATAATATTTGATATAGATATCACAGTTTTAACATGTACTGAAGAAAAATTCTTTTTCATCATAAAATTATTTAGTCATTTCTAAATGATATTATATTCCATAAATAGTATGTCCATCAATATATGTGTAAATGTAAGTATATTTTTCAATTGTTATAAATCATAAACGTGTATGTTTAAAACATAAGAAATGTTCTAAAAACATGTTAGAAAATATAAGAAAAATTAATATATAAATAGTAACAGTAGGATATACTTAAAAATACTGTAAGAATTATCATACACTTATAAAAATTACTATACTATGTATTAAAAATCTTCATAATTTTAATAAATTATTTTGCGGGACGATCATTTACTGCATTATACAGTAATTCTTATGGTATTTTTAAGTATATCCTACTGTTACTATATTTATACAGTCATTTTTTCTAAATTATTTTCTTAGTGCAGGATATTTGAAACTATTGTTTTTTTCAGTATATAGGATTAAGTTATTTACACGTATCTGGAATTAATAGATCTTTTAAAATTAAAAGTGAACATAAATCGTAATTTGATGCTAAGTTGAAAGACATCAAGATCTTTTAACGAAGAGTTTTAAGACTATAAAATTTTAAAACTCAACTAAACTGTGGAGTTAAGTATTGTAGACCCTTTTTCACGGAAAATATATTTCTGCTTGATTTGCTTCAGATTGACTTTGATATATACATTATTATTGTAATTATAATTTAATTAACATTATTATATTTACATAAAATATATTTAAATATGTATCAACTTTTTAAAATATAGATTGGAAACTGTTTATAATGATATTATATCTTTTTCTATTCTCTTAAAGACTTTTCAATTATTGATTTTGATATCAAAAATAATCACTTTTTGTTAATCATGGGTAATATATATTCGTTGTACCAATATAAATTTCACAGTTACAAAACAAAAGGCCTGTGATGCAGATAATATATGTCTCGGTTTCTACATTCATAAGAAATTTCATTACCGTTGCGCATTATATTGGTTCAATTCTATTTCATACATGATATATATGAAGACATTCAGTACAATTATATCCTTTACAAAATTTACTGGCAATTACATCATTTTTGCAATTTTACAAGTATAATTTTTCATAATGACCATAAAACAATGAAAAATGTATGTTTACTACAAATCGACATATTATTAATTTGAAAAAAATGCGAAATTGTATGGCAATTTTATGATGAAAAAACAAAGTAAGTGTATTCAGCGTTATAGAATAAACATGAAATACTTATCGTAATTTAACTAAAAGTAATAAAATGATTTTCTCGTTGCAACCGCAAAATATTCTCTAAAGTATATAGCATTGTTTCGTTATAGTATAGAGTGAGCATGGTGATTAAGCAATTTCTTTTGAATGGTGCATATGTTAATGAAGAAATAGGAGAGGGTCAGAACATAGGAGAGGATGTTACTTCAGAGGAGGGGCATTGTGAGAGGGAGGTGGTACCCAAGTTGCTGCAGCCGAGATGACCATGACGAACATAGAAATGAACATACACGGCAAGAAACAATGTAATAAACATTATACTCACAAATATTAAATTTTCGACAGTATTATTCTATTTTCAAGTTATGTAATTGTAACGCGTTGTATTTGAGCAACGAATAATAATAAAAATGTAGTAATAATAATTATTAATATGCATGCAGACAAAAGTTTGCAGACATTATAAAATACCATACTTATAGCTTTATAAGTATATCATAATTAGTATTATGGAAATTACTACACTTTATAGAAATTTGTCTAGAAGATATTGTATTGTATTGTCATTTTTAATATAACATTTTTCTCCGTGTGATTAAAGTAAAAATACAATTAGCAAAAGTTCACTTGTAATAGGTACAAAAATCGTATTCCTCTTAATTAATTAATTATTTAACTAATTATTTATTGATTTAATTAATTAAAACTCAATTAAGTCAATTATCAATTGAGATTCTATGTAATATATTTTTGGCAAATTTTATGCTTAAATTTTATTTGATTTCATTATGAAATTGTAATTATTACAAGTTTAATGTTAAGCTTTACTTGGTAACAGCATCTGCATTGTAAGTTGTCAAGTTTAGAGCAAATTAAAACTTTCTAAAATTCATTAATTATCATAAATGCATGATGAATATAAACTCACATAGTTCATATAAAAATGAATGTCCTGATCTATATAGAAATGATTGTATTCCTCTCTCGAAAATGTTATCCACTTTGCTACTTATTTATATTATTGCGGCTATAATATATTTAACATTTGCGCATTATTATTAGACACGCGTCTCCATTTCGACTACGTCATAATATTATAGCCTTTTCAAAGTTCCACCATTTTAGTTCAAAATGATCCAATTCCGAAGCAAATATTCTGTTAAAATTGACTAATTATAAAAATTAAATTTCCTAATTGGAGTTTATTAGCAATCTGTATAATTAAAGATTTATCTTCAATTATTAATTGTTTAAATTCATCTGTTTGGATTGGATAATTAGCCGACCAATTACCTCACTTAGTCTACTTGACTTGCGTGGGGCGTATATATAAGATTGCGCTTGCACCATTCAAGCATACTCCCTGTTATCGCCAGCAACATTCATTCTCAGTTCAAACTCCTGCAGTTTGCAAAGCTTTTTTAAACAATTTCTAAGTCTTTCTAAAGTTTCGAGTGATAATCACGATGAGTGGAATTATGATTACCGGAGAATGTTCTGATCCTGAATTCGTGCCCCCGGTATGTTCTCTTATCAGTGAAATTTAAAACTATTTTGATGTGGTAACCGTTTTACACAGCCAATTGCAATAATCAGCATTCATTATCACACAATTTGATGTGCAACGATAATTAATTTTGATTTTCTAATTAATGTTTCAACATCAATCATCTTCGTCATTAATTGCTTTGTGGTTTTTTTATTTACGAGTGTTAGAAGTAAGTGTTACAGTAAAACCGCGTTGGTTCAAAAACTGAAAGTGTTTCAAAACGTAATATTACGCGTTAGGAGTGTGAGTGATTCACTTCTTTAACGTGTCAGTGTGAACTTAAGATACGAATCGTCGTTGAAAATCCTTATTTTTGACTGCCAAGAATGATTAAGCAATTCGTTTAAAGTAATTCGTTTTAATTGATACTAATAATTTTGAAAGCAAATTTTTTGACAAAAATGATCCGCGTAGCAATTTATCATTGAACATAAAATTAATTTTGCTTTTTAATCTTGAAAATCATTGCTAAAGTCAGTTAATTGTATTTTACACGTTTTATGTCGTCCTATCGCACAAATCGTATACAATAATTTACTGAATTCAAATCGTTTATTATATCTTTTTCATCAGGTTCAATTTGTTTTAACTAATTCATACGCCGATTTAACAATTATAACAGAAAAACATTAATCCTTTCTCGTTTATCATTAATATTTTTATTTTACAAACAACAAATTAATTTTTTTTAATATTTGTACATAATTTAATCCCTGCTTTTACCAAATTTACAATTCAAAAAAATATACTTTCCCGTGGTGAAATAAACGAAATCTGGTTTGTTTATTATATTTATAGTGATTTTAACGCTCCAAGTAAATGTAACCTAAACAGCTATCGCAGTTGATACTTTCATATTTTCAATTAAGAAAAAAGAGTCATGGTTTAACGGATGCTTATATTGATCTTAACAAGTATCGTATTGTGTTGTCCAAATTATGCAAAGCGGCGTTCATTGTTTCATCTTTTGACAATGTATTCAACGTCTGCAATAATATTTTTCTTAACAAAAGCCTTATCAGGATGTTAAGTTGCTTAAAAATGAGGATATAAAAGCGCGCTGGTCCTGAGCCTCTTTTGCGTCGCAAATTTGAACAAATTCAGAAATCGCAGTTACATTCATATTATTCGTATTTCGATTGACATTAAATTAAAATGTTTGAACTCGTGTATCGTATCATTTGTGAATTAATTGTTCATAAAACTAGAGTATTATTTCTGATTATATTAATAAAAATTATTAATTATGTTTATTACAATTATTATATCACTTGATTTATTATTTCCATTCAGCGGATCAGTGAAAGGAGTGTAGATTCGAATTATAAAATGTATTGTATTAAAAACTTTCACCATTCAGCAGCCATGCTTGTTGTGACTACCATACCCCATGCAAAAGGAAAACTGACAACACAAAAAGAACTATTTAATGCGCATGAATCAGTCGCTTGAGGTCCGAGAACCCAAGAAGAACTCAGCGTCGCGTACCTCCTTCAAACTCCCGTGTATAGTTTTTAACACAAAATTAACCGGTGAAACGTGCTTTGTGTTTGTGTTAATTGATATTGAATTATTTGAATAATATCCGTAATTGTTTAAAGTGCATATGGATCAATAAGTGTTTAAGAATAACGTGAAATAATTAATTTGCAATCACGTAACATATAAAGCATACCATGATAAAAAAAGTTTAAATAAAGTATAAACAGTTCTTTTGGGCGAGTTAAATAACAAAATTATTTTAAAGAAGAAGTTTAAGTTAAAATAAATACAAACCATAGTGGATTAAAAGTTTGGATATGGCACGCAGAGAATATTTTGGTTGATTCAATCATAATTGTATTTATTTGTTTAAAAATTAGGTCAACGTACTAAATGTATTCTTAATGTAACAAAAATTTTGGTTGATTCAACTAAATTTGCCGTGAGTTACCACCGAGTGAAAAATAAGTGGTCATTTTATTTAACTTTTGTAAGGATATTGTAATAGTCGTCGTTGAAAAATGAGCTACTTTTATACAATTCTCAGTTAATCAAAAAGTACAATTTCAAGAAGAATATGTTTATCGTTATGTTGATATAATTATTGGCGATAGTTAAATGTAATTTGTTTTAAATTTTATAATTGATTTCAATGATAATTCCTGAATCACAGATAACTGAATCAAAATTTGCATAAAATTGAATCGAACGTCTATATACAAATTGCACACTTTGTAGATATTAGAATATACAAAATTGATAAACCATAAATAAAATTGACAATACGAAAATTGACGAATTGATGCATCGGAAATATATGAATACAACTACTTCTCAACCGTCGCGTAATTTCTGTCGCCGGACGGTGGTGCCATCTACATTCAAATAGAACTTGAATATGCATACATGTAGTAATTAATACAATTTAATACAGTTAAATTTACTAATTTATAATAACAGTTAAAATTGTACTTTAAACATACAGTTAACAAACATTGATTACAAAACACGTTATTCATTTTTTATGTTAAATAATACAAATTATACAATGAGGTTTATTATTTGAAGATAAATCATAAATACTTATTATTAGAATACATTTATTTCTCATACACATTTTTTTCACTTTTCATTGTATAGCATAAAGTAACAAGTGTATCAAGGTCAAACGAATTTGTCATTTATTGTCACGATTGTGATTATCTGCATGGAAATACGTAATCGATATACCACACGTATGGAATTATACTCTAAAGTAACAGTTATTGATATCATAATAAACCGGATTGTAATTTTTAAAATATTAATGAATTATTTAGAAGTCGGTGTTTTTAATTATACCAATGAGTTTGTGTATAATAATAATCATATTCAGTGAAAACGTAATAGTTGAATAATCTCAGTAATCGTAAATGTTTAATATAATATAAACTTAAGTATATTCTAATTATATGTAATTTTAAAGTTTTATATGCGTAGACAATGTAATACACAATATAGCGTACTGTCAGAGCATGCAAGGATTGCTTGATTGGTGGTGCTCTCACGCGGTGATCGGCACTTCGTTGAATTTCATTTAAGAATAACTTTCGAGCTTTTGAGAGTAACCGCCGTGGACACGTCTTCAAATGATGTCTTAGATTAATGATTTCACAAATTTTTTTCATTAATCTAAATAGAATATTGCAATATTGTAACTATATTGATATAATAAAATATATATCAAGTGCATGTATAAATTAACGCACATGTATGCAAATTCATCAACTGAATTTTATAAATGAAAAACAATATCTCTAATATATTACATATCTGTATTCTATATTCGATTTTTTTCTTTATATTCTTTACTCACAATAACTGCCCGTAAAAACTGTTTTACACTCATGTGTCATATAAACGTGGAAAAATCTCATTTAAATTAAAGAATAACGCGACGGCAATAAAGGACCGGGATTCATTGATTTGCCATTACTTCCGTTTCTGTTACATCTCGAAAAATTCGTCAACTGGCATATCTCGTGTTTAAAGAGTTTAAAATAATATTCTACTGAAATTGGTGCGCTGGTTTTTTCATATATAAAATGCCCAGAAGTGACATAATTAGGCATAATTATATATGATTGTGGATGTTAAATAATGCTTTCGTTCGAGTGCATTCAAATTAGATGTGATTGAAGATGGGATAATTGTCAATGGGAGATCTGTCAAATTGAAAATAAGTAGATATTTATCCTTCGATCCATCGCACTTGACAATCGAACTTCAGCAATACGCGATATTCCGGTAATCAGTATGTGAAAGATTGTGTAGGTTTTGGGCTGAACAACACAAACCCCCGCAGCGAAGATTTGTTCAACGTCTACGAGTACGTGATATATTCACGGTCGAGTTGTTAAAAGACGAGACGCATATTCAAGTTTGCATTGTCCTTTCAATTCTATATCTTGGGCCGTATAAATAGGCTGAGTGAATGGTCCTCTTCGATACCGGGATATATTCAGCTGCGAACCGTCAAGGTAATCCCAATCCCGACCGTAGGCACACAAAATGTATACGCGTTCGTGTTATTTCAATTGGAACCTTTTTGTCAGTTTTCTTAATAGTTTTTCACCAAACGAATAACCACTCGAATATCACTTTTGTTAGCTTGAGTTATACGCTCGTGCGTCGTTAGACGTTGATCAACGCAGTATCGACAAATGCAAAGCCATTTTGGCATTATGGCATTAATTACGTGATGAAACGGATGATGAAATTGCACGATCCCAGAGGGTAATATTACAATGCAACGGAGTTTGCTTCGTTGTACTTTATTCGATGGTTCAATCGTTTAACGGCTAATCAATTAGCAAATTAAAGTCTGACGAATGGCAAAGGGATTAAATTCAAGTTCAAGTAAGATTAAATCAAAGACGATATTTATTGGTATCGGGGTAATCAATGTATCTTGGCTTATTAATTTAGACGTGCGAAGTTATTGGTTTATATATATGACTGAGTTATTTACATTTATTCTATCGCAAAGTGGTCGCAATTTAATGAAATATTCATCAATGACGCGTAGTTACTGATTATTATTACTGTATTCTTTTCGTCGATATAGTTGTTCAGCGATATATTATTTATAATTAATATATTATTAATAGAGTTAATTATAAAAGAATAACATAATAATAATAATAATAATAATAATAATAATAATAATAATAATAAGAATAAGCTATAAAATGTATCTTACATTATTTGTATAAACTTTGCAATAGAATATTATAATTATAATATTATATACTTACGAATATTAAAATCAATTTGTGTATTAAATAAATAAAATTAATTTAATTCTGTATTTTATTTGCATTGTGGTTGAAATAATGTTCTTTTGAAACTCGGCTGATGCAGAAAATTAAATTATAAAATAATTTGCATATTTGTATATCATAAATATAGAACAAAAATTACACTGATATTTGTAATATTCTGCTTTCTTACTTTAAATTAAAATGTTTAGATTTCCGTATCATTTATTTTGTAATATAATTAGCCATAAAATGAATTTAATCTTATTATATATTCTGGCGAAAACTATTGATTTTATTTATTATCGTTATTATTATAATACATGATTAATGCTTTTCTATTTAATCGTTTGCTATTTTTTGATAGAATTAAGGATTGCAAATTAAAAACTATTTTTATTAAACGAATATGACTATGTTTATATTAATCAAATACAAAAATAAATAAAAAATAAAAAAAAAATACATAAGATATTAGCATAAAATAAGCGATATAATATATAATATGATGTAAATAACATATATAAACCTAAAGTATGAGTGTTTGAAATCACAAAATTCATGACAATCTAAGCGACCTCCTGCTATTTCTTGGCTGGATGTCTCGTTTATATAATTATATATAAATTCAAAGCTGTATATTTTTTGAGTCAAAGTTTTGATGAATCTGATATTTAAAAAAAGTAAACTATCTGTATTTAAGTCTATGAAACAGACAAAACGATAAAAAAAAAACAAAAAAAACAAATTTTTTACATTTTTACAGTCTAATATTTATTGATTTTCTATGAAATTAAATTGTAGTGTATTATACAATTTTTTTTTCTTAATAATCTACTTATATCTTGTTCAATTTTTTAAACCAAATTTTATGCCTATCGATAATATTTATATAAATAAAATATAATAATACTTATATCAATTATTACTTATTATTACTTAGGATAATAAATTAATATAAATTTATCATTAATTTTATACTTAGTAAACTGAATTTCCTCCTTGCTGTACAATTCATGGATAAATTAAGGTTTTGCTAATTTATAAAATAATATTTTCAAACTAATGCGCAGAACTTTCGTTTTGATTAATGTCAAATGTAAAAAATTGAAATGAAAGATCAGAATGTTGAATCTTTCAATAAATTGAACCTTCATTTAAAACAGCTTGAATTAAAGTATGCTTCATTTCTTCAATTTTGCTTGCGTGTAAAATTAAGTCCGTGCAAAGTAATCTGAAAATAAATTTAATTTTAATATGAGATCAGCGGATCGTACAAAGCAAGCCCGTGGCACAATTTTTCTTTGACGAAATCTTCACCCCTGTCAAAAAGATAAAAGCAAAATCTTACATTTTAATTTAAAAGAGATATATATATATATATATATATATGATTCCGCGCGTAAAAAAGCGTATTTGATTTCTTAAATTAATAGCAATCTCATTACACAGTAGGACGACTACTTATAGAATATTCCACAATAAACTACAAAGCTTTGATTCGTAATTATAAAAGCTGATCGGTTTCTGATTCCACGCGAAAGCTTGTTTGTACCAATTACGGCATCATTGAATTTAAATCTCTTTTGTAAACGTCAGTTTATACAAATAGCATACATTTCTATCTTTATCATTCAATTCTTGTATATTCTAAAACGACTTTTGACTTTATTATTTTATGTTCGTACAATTGTAATATTATGTATCCACGTATATATTAGTGTTCTATAATCTATGACTACTTAAAGTACGTTATATACACTGAGAAAAATAAAACATGAAAAATTACTGGTTATAAATCTAATTTAATACAAATCGTCAAAATTTACTGTTTTTAACAGTAATATATTATTACAATTCAGTAATTATCTATGTAAATAACTTGATTTTTTCTGTTAAAAACAGTAAATTTTGACGATTTGTATCATATGGCCCCAACACTGTAAAAAAAGTGTCTTAACTAAGACCCTTTTTATCCCTATTTTTAAGTCAATTCTAAGCGTCTTACACATTGATGGCAGAAACAATTTGTTTAAGTCACCGATGTCTTACGAAAAGACACAGCGAGTTTCTATTAAGACATTTAAACGTCTTGTCCTTAAGAGAAAAGAAATAGGTTAGAAGACTTTACAAAATCTTCCAGTCTAAATAATTAACATAGAGTAAACACACGAAAATATTAATAATCATTCAACATCATTATTTTTGTAAATTATTTGGTTATTGTTGACAAACTTTTACAAATTTTAATCATAATTTATAAAAGTAATTACATATTTTGTACATTTATTCCTGACTGAAAAAAATATTCGTGTAAACAAATGAATAGTTAACTTAAACATATTATGTTTACATAGACTATATACGTATGCTTTGTTCAATCTAACATTTTTTCCGTGTATGTTTATCAT
>JABFQC010004064.1:0-13142 GCA_022817085.1 Psilanteris sp. ZL-2020 | reverse complement strand
CTCACGAGTTACTTGAGAAATTTCTACTTGGGTTCTTTTGAAAATAGGAACAAATACTATACACCTTTTTATTTCTTCTTACGAATCTGGTAAAAAATACATGTATATATATTTGAAGTAGATAGATAGATATTTATTTAAAAACTCTTGGCTTATCTTTACATAAATGATAATATAAAATAAATAAATAATAATAATATAATAATACAAATAAAATAAATAAATCACAAATATACTGTTGTCGATACAAGATTTTGTACATATAAATATAAGTGAAGAATACAAATAATATTAATGATATAAATATAAATGATAATTATAATAATATATGTAAAAATTAAAAGGTGTATAATATTCGTTCCTGTAAATATAAGAAAATTAGAAAAAGTCTATTCAATATTCTGACATTAAAAATAATCTAGTAAATTGTACTATGTTTTTTTCCTTAGTGATGCACATCTATAATATGTACCTGTTTCTAATCCACACTCAGAAAACATTTTGTTGATTCAACCAAAATTTTGGTAAATTTACAAAATAGTTGCTACATTCAACCAAATTTTGATTAAATTTTCTCATTTATCGCGTCGTGCCGTAAATTTAAGAACTAGAAAATAACGTATAAATAATCCGAGAACAAAATAATTGTGAATTATATAATGATTTGGAACTACGGTAATTCATTAACTTTACGTGAGAAAATGTGAAACATTCTTGCCGAAAGGATATGCGCGAGCGTGTAAAAAAGGAATCGCAACGTATTATAAAATTGTACTAAATACTATTCCGGACACTACGCATCCCATTATAATAAAACGCGTCTCATTTCATTATATCCCTGACAATGGAAACGAAACGCGCATGCTGAATATTTATGATAACATTATAAATTCCGAGGGACTTTGGGCTTTATAAGTTGCACTTTTATCATCGCGAAGTCCGGCAGACGTCATTTCAAAAACGACGGAAAAAAAAGATTTGAAGAGAAAAAAGAAGGAGCAAAAGGAAAAAAGAGGGGAAAAAAAGAGAGCGAAAAGGGAAATATTCAAAAATATAAAACACACTCGCATCTCGTTAGTTGAGCCGCGCGCGCCCGACGAATTATTTGATGTCATTCTCGCAGGGCTTCGGGGTGTGTTCGATGTATGAAAGTGTTTTTCGCCGAAAGATTAAAACTCGTAAAAATGCCGCGCGGCCGTGGTATTTCCATCGCTCGAGGAAAATGGCCGATAAGAATTTGCGCTGTAAATCAAAACGCGCGGCATTCGCTTAAACGAAAATTCGCTGGTGTGCACGACTGAGCACGCCGCGGCGATCCTCTCGCAGAAAGGATCCCAGACTAATCCCGCGTGCCAGCGATTTTGGGACGCTCGCTTTTTACAAAAGAGGCCACGTCGCGCGGAAATGTTTCATGTTTATTCAATACCGATACAGTTGGGTTTTAACAACGAAATACGCTGCGATTCGTAGCACGGCGCTTCCTATGTTATCGGCACGGTTGTAAACATTCGGCACATCCGGCAATCATTTAACGCGCCTCTTTTCCATCACACGTTCGTTAGAATGAAAATTTAACACTCGTATAGTTGAATAATGATAATGCGAGTACAATTTTTGATAACAGTAATGTGAATCGACGTATACGCGGTGAGACAAGTTCCGACAAAAGTCTCCGCCATTTTCACTTAATAATTTGTGGTATTTATATAATAAGTATTTACTTTTTCATAAATCGTATGCAATAACAGAAAATAAGGTCTTAACGCTGAACAAATAATCCTGCAAATTTTACTAAATTAGATAATATGATGCAAAAAATTAAATAAAATTGTAAAGGATATAAGCTGTATATGGTAATAATTTTTGTTAAAGTTTTAGAAGTTTTTCATTTTTTTTGTTTAAATATTATATATATATAATATATATATATATCCTACGTTTATTATCTAGTATAATAAAATTGAAAACACTATTTTGCCACTGATATATTTGATACCAAAAATTGTTCTCAATAAACGACAAATTATGACTGACAAATAATAACTTATTATCAAAATGCACCTTTTGCATGGAGAAAAATGTTATGAATTATGAAAAATGACTATACATTATTGTATTTGAGGGATTTGGAACCAAATATTTCTAAGATTATAATACATCTTCTATGCAATACAATATCTTCTAGACAAATTAGTTACATTTTATAAGTATAGTCATTTCCATAATACAGTGAAACAAAATAATCTTACAAATCTTACCAAACTAGATAATAAAAGTAGGAAAAATAATAAATTGCGGTCAGAAAATTTTAAAAATATGTCAAATATTACCAAATAATTGGTAAATACCATGACAATGTCTAACGTTTATTAACATTTTTGCTCACGTTTCCTACCGTTACTATTTAGTTTGGTAAAATTTGTAATATAATTTTTTTCAGCCTACTAATCATGATATCCTTATAAAGCTATAAGTATGGTATTTTATAACGTAACTTTTTTCTACGTGTGCTTTTAAGAAACACTTTTAAGACGTTTGAAGCACCACTTTAACCCAAACTAAACGTAATCCATCATTCGAAATGTTCATTTAACATTACTCATGCAAATTTGTACCACCAACATTCTCCCAACGCGTATTAAATTTTAATTCGTTTTCCTCTCCACTTGCAAACGATTATCGGATCATAATGCGCAATCGTGATAACACAACAAACAACGGCCTAACGGTTTCGATTAGTGGGTAGGGCTCTAACATCGTTTGTCCAAATAAATAGGCATATCTGCGATGCTCGTGGGTCATCGTGGCATGTTGCCAATCTAAGTTCATTTCCCGCTCGCTTCTTTCTTGCTCCGCCGATCATCTTAAAAGACGGATCTCGTTGCGTCCTTGTCGCGCGTCGCTCCGTAGTCGAGCTCCCTCTATACGATTTGCAAATTATAGTCTATTTCGGTTTTTGTCTAATGTTAGCATCGCCGGTGCGAACGACCACTCGAGTACCGGCGTTCGCACGCGACATCGCGCAGCACAAATCGTGTCGTTTCGGCCAGCGCGGCCCACCTCGCGTCGCTCAATCATGTTGGTTCTTTGCAATGTCATCGTGAAGTTCATATGCCCGAAAAAACGCAGGTATGGGGGCAGATTTGCTTCTTGCTTTTGCGCCTCGGTTTTGCATCCAGCGAGACACATGCCGCACAAGTTTGCCTTGTCTTTTGCCAGCGATTGTATGCAAATTGATTTCGGTTCTTTTTTGGATTTTCAAATCTGAATTTTGCCTCGAACCTTTCCGTCTGTTTTTTTTTGTTGTTTTTTTTTGTTTTTCTTTTTATGTTTTGCGCTTGAGATAATGGGTCCTGCTTTGCGATAGATATTTAAGATGCGAAGGACCTGGCTGGGTTTTCTGTTAATGATTAATTAGGGATACGTTTTTGAAGAATTTGAATGAAATTGTATGATAATAGTATACAATTGTATGCTCGCGATACAATTTTTAATTTGTATAATGCTATGAACAATAGCGTTCAAATTGTGTAAAACTTTAAATATTGTTCACGTGGATCGTTTTAAAACAAATGTTTAAGAAAATTTAAAATTAAAATACTAAAGTTAATTTGAAATTCCACGGTGAAGCTGTATTAAAATGTTCGAGATTCTGCTTCGAGAAGAAGTCACTTTTTTGTTTCTGATGGAATCACATAAACGTTTCATTAATATCCGCTAACGTTTCAGACACACCGAGTTCGTATTATTTCATATACTTGATCATAAATGATGTATATTTTATAATAAATCCAACTTTTCATACATTAATGATAAATGATATAATCGTATTAAATTTTGATTTAATCTTCATATATATCTGATGAAATAAATCTGCCGCACATTTTCATCACGGTTTAATCATTTTGAAATTATTTATTATTCTTATTATTATCATTATTTATTAATCATATATATATAATCATAACGAAATGAGTAAGACAATGTATCAATTTTCTAGCATAAGTACAAACGATAACAAAAAAAGAGAAACAGATTATTCACCCATAAAAAATCGTTAAGCTATATAAATTATGTATGTATGTATATATGAAGATACTGAATCGGCGTGTACTTCCGATGCTCAACTGTTTTCATCTTGTAACCATTAATGAGAAGAGCGCGCATTACGGGCGCACGCAACAATACAATGCGTCTTTTAGTCGTCTAGTACGCTTCTGCACTAAATCGATTTCGCGCACACAATGAGACACTCGACGGATATGACGGTCATTGGAACCATTCGCAATAGCGTGCGCTTTCCTCTTTTTTTTGTCTTTTCTCTCTATCGCTTCATCAGCATCCCTCGGTTCTAATACACCCTTTTTTATTCCGCCTCGACGAGCTTTCCTGAAAATATGAAGTATGCGTCTCCGCATCTTTGTCACAAGTATAACAATAATCTCGACTGAAGGCGTATTGTTTCATAAACGATTTGAAAGTCGTTGTTACACTCGAACGCTAAATTTTGTGCTTGTTTATTCACAGACGTAATGTTATTAATTCTGTTGTTTTATATACATATATATCGTTAAGTTTTAAGTTTTAATTTTTATTTTTATTATTTTATTATAATTTTAATTTTTTCATGTATAAATTATAATTGTTATTTTGTTTGCTCACCATCTGTGTTTTTATGTGCTTTAATTCATCGTAGATTTTTTATTATACAGAATTTTGAGGGTTATCCCCGTGAACTTATGTAATAAATAAATAAATATTTTACAGTATAAACAGACTAACTATTCCACGATAATTGAAACAATTATTAATTTCCCAAAGATACAATTTTTTAATTATTTCTGCTCATCCTAATGCTCGCAAATTATCAAAGTAATGCGTCCGTTAATCGAATAAATTTTAATTAACATCACACTTCACCTGGCATCGTTTTTACAAAAGACAGAAAAAGAAAGAAAAAAAACAAGATCCAAAACGTGCAAAATTTTATACGATATTTTGTTCTACGTAATTATATGTGCAATTGTTTCGATGCAAGAAATGAAATTAAAATTTGGACGATGAAAAAGAAATTGTTTTAATAAACTTTGCGCGCGTAAAACGTTCAGTTGCGTCGTTTAATGTCTGCTCTTTCATTTTGTTTCATGCAATTATACCGCGCCAGGCTTCCATGAAAACATTTTTGTTCCCTTTACCGAAAGGTTGCGTTATTGTCACGAGAGAGGTGAAAAGAAAATAAAGCGAGCATTTTTCTGTTTTTTTTTCTTTTTTTTTTTTTTTGCGCGCGCCATCCGAAGGGAACGCATTAAGGAAATCGCTATCTTTCATTTTTCACTTCATAACACCGCGACAATGACGAGCGCGGCGCGAAACAGCGACGGTCTTAATTCCTTTCCCCTATATCGACTGTACATTTTGTCGAGTGTCGTCGATGAACCGCGCGTACTCTCAAAAGAATATTGTCCCTAAACACTTCCACGCTACTGTAATAATTTTGCACCATGGCGTTGTTCCCTTTTACGACTTTATGACTGGTATTATAGGTTGTAAATCGGCACTAAATTTAGATCCGAATTCAATGTGCTTTAAGATATTTTTATACGGTATAAATAAGGTACAAAAACCCATTAATATAATTTTCATCGCACGATATCAGTAATAATAATAATAATGTAATCAAATATATTTTAGAATACGCACTTATTTAGTATTCGAATTAAAATAAAAATTAAAATAAAAATAAAGAGAAATAAAGAACCGGGTCTTTAAACGGCCTAATATGTTTTTTATTTGCGTTTGTTTAAACAGCGAAATCCGATAATAAAAATAGCCGTTTAACTCGGCGCGCAGTGTAATAGACGAAGCTGAAAAATTTAAAGCACTAAGCGTCGGCTCATATTTTATAAGCAAGTGGAAAATGGAAACAACATAATCGCGACTCCTTGTCGGAGTATTTTCACGCGGTTGCCTTGTAGCGATAGCTCGTGTAAGTCGCGTGTGCAAGTTTCTCGAGAAGTATGTAATTCGGGTGGTTCAATTTACGAGCAGCGGTATATCATATTTTAAGGTCGCAAGATCTATTCGTTTTAACCTCACGTGGCACGCAGCACTTGCGGGGTTCCCAGAGGATGAATGCTAGAGCACTCGGGCTTTGATAAAAGAAAGAAATTAAATTGACTTATTTTAACTTATTCCGGTTGGCGATATGAATAAGGCTACACATTTTTTTTGGAGTTTGGCTAATCGTAAAGAATGCCACGTGGATGCACTGAAACGTGCACTCTTAGAAATAATCCATTTGACGTAAAATTTTAATATTTACACACAATATAAACAAAGTCGCGTTGAGTAAATCTATTTTCTTTTCCATGACGAGTTTATATGACGAGTTTGTATATTGTGTCCTTTTTTAATCTGTTTTTAAGAGTGTGGATGTATTTGATAAAGATTACACTACTAATAAAACAAGTGTCTTGAACCGAGACATTTTCATGCAAAAGACATAAATAGTATCTAATAATAAGACACTTATAATATCTTTTCTATAAAAATGTCTTGACTGAAGACATTTTTGTAACGCCAGTTTTTACAGTGTACTTATAAATATTTATAGAAATTTTCTAATTAATAGAAATTATATTTATGAGATGATAATCATGGGATAATAGAATAGGATAATTATACAAAAATGATTTTGGAAATTGTATGATAATTTTTTACAAAAAGTTTTTAGGCATTTCTAACGACAATTTTTGAATTTTTTAATATTTATTCTCAGTAGAATACTATGAAAAATAACACATACCAATTACTTTACCGTATTATTTGTGTTATATTTTGTATCAGTACACTGAGAAAAATTTCCATTAAAAATTACTGTGCCAAAACAGTATTCTGATGCGATGTTTGTCAACATGTAAAAATTACCCGTACACTGAGAGAAATAAATGACGAAAAATTACTATTTATATTATTAATTTGGAACCATGAGAGAAAAAGCATAATATTTACTGTTTTTAAAAGAAAAAAGTAGGTTTTTTAAGTAGAAAAATACTACTTTATCATAATATATTACTTTTAAAAATAGTAAATATTATGATTTTTCTCTTATGGTTCCAAATTAATGATATAAATAGTAATTTTTCGTCATTTATTTCTCTCAGTGTAAATATCGTAAACATTACTTCGATTTCCCTATATTTTTACTGTGTTTTAACGGTAATCATTCTTTGTTGACAAATATCGTATCAAAATACTGTTTTGGCACGGTAATTTTTATTAAAAGAAATTTTACTCAGTGTAATTTTAATCAAATTTTAAAATTATCCTAATGTTACTATTTATATTACGAATGTTTTAAATCCGAAGAACTGCATGACAATGTTATTCTTATTCGTAATAATTTCAATTTGAATTTTAATCATCGATTTCGATTATATTAATATATCAGACGTCTATGTTCAAATATTATGGAATACGGTGACGGCATACAGCCTTTTCAAGCAAATTTTCGTTCGTTTCATTTAGTTTGCCTGTCCTTCAAACTTGAATTCGCCTCTCGAATTTGACTTGGCGAAGTTGAGGGCGTCGTAGGAGCTCCACGTGAAACTTGAAATTTCGCGCAATTAGCGTTAATGTCGTTCTAATCTAAACTTCGGTGTCAATTGGCGTTCTTAACATGCAGCACGTTCGAAGTAAAACGTCTTTTATCGAACATAAAATTTACAGCAACGCCTAATAATTTGATCACCGTGAACATAATGGTCTTTCAATTCAAAAGTGAATACTTCGGGTTTCATTTCCGTAGGCTCCAATTCTGACTGTTACTTACACAAGATTGATTTTATAATACATTTTAATTGGAGCCTGATTCCTACCCTATCGTTCTGAACTTCTATTTTTAATTTGATTAATATTTTTAATTAAAATATTTTAAATTCTCTCGTTAAATGTACGAATTTACTGAAATCACTGGAAATATAAGTTATAAATTATAAAATGAAATTAAGAATTACAAAAATTTATGTTACAATATTGCATAATATAAAAAAACTTTTATCATTCATCAGTTGCAATGTTCAATTAACATTGTATATGCTAAATTTAATATAACATTTTTCTCTACATAGTTTTATATAAATCAAATATCAAATATTATCAATATATGTATTCATCATTATTTAAATTCAATATTAGATCATTTTAAGGATTAATAAACCCTTCTTAAATTTCTATTCGGATTATCTAAATTCAAATTAATAGTGACGATAATTAACATTATCTTTTAAGTGGTTTCGCGAGTCTATAAAGCTACAGCTACATTGAATTATTAAAGCTAATTATTATTGCAATTACAAAGTTATATACTTAACAAATTTGGCCTGTAATAAATAATATATTAATCGTTGAAAAAAAATTGAATAACATCCTCTTTTCATTCGTAGGAAAATATTTTTATAATATTTAATATGCATTCGGTTTTCTATCATCTTTCACCGAAATGAACTCAAAAGAAATACTAAACTCGATTGTCAATAAACATCTGGCCGGCGGTCATATCATCGTGATTATAATTTTTTTACGTTCACGGAAGCGGACATTGAAAGATTCGACTTGAAGTTCGATTGAATAAAACGACTGCTTTTGAATTTCGCGTCCCTCCGGTCACCTTTTTGTCCCGATGAATGAATACCATGGCGAAGGGTCAGTCCAATTAAGAGAAAAACCTTTCCCGTTAAATAAGCATTCCCGAAGCTTTTTCCAGTTCAATGTCAATGGAGCTGCTGCAAATGGTCTGGAAGTTGATGTATTATGTTGGCAAAATCCATTTTGTCTTATTAGTAAATAAAATAAATAGATATAATGTCTGGGCAAAAATTTTTTTATGCATTTCACGAATACGAGTGATTTATTTGAATGTATGTATAGTGTAGTATTGTATATTTATTATGGCTCAAACGTAATGATTCAATAGTATTATGTTATATTTTTCTATAATGAAAATTATAATAATTGCATAATCATGTATTAATTTTGAAAACAAAATAATAATAATGTTTGAAAAATTAATATTTAGATAATCAAAAAGTAGGATTTTCAAATTAATAAGTACAAAAATTATCATATGGATTAATAGTCAGATATAATGCGAAATATATACATAGTATCATTTCTATTATTGTAATATTACAAAATGATTATAGTTGTATTCAAATAATCAATTAAATACATGAAATATGTAAAAATAATATACTATTAAATAAAATTAGATAAGATATATAATCTCTGTATATAATGCACCAATCTATAAGCACTTCATAAAATACAGGAATTATTCTTAACAAATAGCATTGGTAAATCAATTTCAATTATATTATTACGTAATATATAACTCAAATGAATTAATATCAAAGATTGTAGGATAGAATTTTCGCATGAATCAAAGCTAGACCCCTAATATTTAAGTGATATTAATATACTAGTAAAATAAAACACAATCTAATTGTATACGTATAATAGAAAGAATTTGACGATTTATACATTATTTGCATAACAACATCAGTTTTAGTGGAATTTAAATAAATTAATTTTATCAAAACTTATTCAAAAATGATTTAGTTTAAATCAAAATGTTATATACTATTTATTCCTATAGAGCGTTAACTATTTTCTCTGTTATTAAAAAGGAAAATTTATATTTATATATTTCCACTCTAACGTCTTGATATAAGAACATAATGTAACCTTTGATGTTGCACATTTTACTAAAATTGGCCCGAAAATGTCATTTAACTCTCCCATTGTTACTCTTATAGATTCACCCTTGTTCGTAAAATGTGTATTCTTATATTTGTTCTTTTTTTAAGACGTACTTTCATATCTTTTGTGCCGTATTTATTTCCATAGAACCTTATACCATATTCAATTATTAAATGTTTATAATATAATCTGTTATTATAAAAGTATCAATGAACTGCAATACGTTAAATAAAATAAACTGAATCAGAACTATGTAATAGACATTCTATTTATTCTTTTTTATTTTTTCTATTTATTTTTATTTTTTTTTTTATTCTTTTTATATAAATATCTAAACTGAGAAAAATGTCTATTAAAAATTTCCGTGCCAAAACAGTACTTTTTTGATGCGATGTTTATCAACAAAGAATTATTACCGTTAAAGCACAGTAAAAATATAGGGAAATAGAAGTAATGTTTACTATATTTAGGGGTCATTTTTACGTGTTGATAAACATCGCATCAGAATACTGTTTTGGTACAGTAATTATTAATAGAAAGTTTTCTCACTGTATAAGTATAATTATGCTTATTAACATTTATTTAACACATATAAATAATAAATACAAAATATAAATATATTTAATAAAATATAAAACAAAGTATTCATTTTTATAAAATAACGTTTACGAGAAAAAAAATTGACTTTTTCATAATAAACAGAATAACTAGTATAAATTGAATATAATATAAAATAAAACATTCGTAAGATCATACGAACGTTTAATGCATTGTCATTTATTCGAATGGGCCAGCTAACAACAAGTAAGTAAAGGGATTATCGTTCGTTGAAAAAGAAATTCGGAGACACGCGTATTGAAATATTTTTAAGCTTGAACTACTTTAATTTCATGTTATCTTAGTAACCCCGGGCATATGGGTAGTCGTGACGTCAGACTTATTCTCGGCCTTGCGAAAAGTTTGCCACTTCAATGATGCATTCATCATTTTTCGAACAGTGCAATTGCAAAGCCGAAGCCAATTAAAACGTTTCCTTTGCGATTAAAAATATTGTATATAAAACGTGTTGGAGTTGGACGCACGCGACGAATGAATTTCGATTCTGCATTTTTCATTGTATTTTCATTGAGTATTTTCATTGAGAAAAATAATTCATACAAAATTACTATTTGTATTGCAATTTGCAACGCACATAAATATTTATTTAAATGATGTGGAACTTTTAATACGCGTATTACGCGCATCATTTCTGAACAATATTTTGAATCATGTTCGGAATCAAGATTCTCGAACAGCTCGTGTACCAAAATGCGATAACATCTACCGGGGACGATTATTTGTCATCGCGATATTATTATTAATTGTGTTTATCATTCAAACGCGTATAATTCCGTTGCTCTAAAATAATTTTCTGTTCAATGACTCATTGAAGGCGTGGCGTAATACTTTATTTCTAAAGTACAATACAAATGGGACATTAATTCTCAACAAGCGTATATATTTTGTACCAATACATTATTCATTTTGTTCAATCACATCACCCAAGACCGAACACTCGATAACTCATTGTCTTAATTTGTGTCCTGCCTTATCGTTTGTTGATAATTAAATTCAGATGTCTGTAAATAAAAACATTTCAAGTCGAAATCATTACCGCCCAAGTGCGATGTTTTCAACTTAAAATTATGCAAAAACGAATTTTATCATCACCAACAACCAGTCGCGCGTGTGAATCGTTTAATAAAGCTCGATTAGTAAATTCAAATACTTTCGTATTGTAATAATTAATGAACACAATTTTGTTAATATCAACATAAATTGCGGCATAAAAACATTGACGTTACTTAAAATGATATATTAGAACGTAAAGTGCAATTTTGTCGCGGGAATAATAAAAATAAGAATCGTCGTATTCCTTTAGGTTTTAAGTATATATGGATATATATATATATATATATATATATATATATATATAGTTAAATAAATTCAAGCAGAAATAAAAAGGAGCAAAAATAAATGATAGTCTCTGCCGTGAATTCGAAACAAGACTTTATTCTGCACCCCTCCTTTGTCATTCCCGTACCTGTCGTTAGTAGGCGAAAATATATATATATACGTAATAAATATTCGTACACCAGACAGAGGCTGTATATGCAGGTTCGAGCGTGTGGGCGATCACACTAATGCACTTTCCTGCGGTGGAGTTCTACGTATCCGCGGGTTTCGCACTCATATAGCTATGGTGCATAATGCTCTCGTGCTGTATCGAATACCCTGGAATCTCTAATAACGAAACATTCGCTCATTAAATGCCATTAAAATACAACACGCTTACAATTGCCTCTGTATCGTTAATTGAATTAAATTTCACACGATAATGAGTGGAAAATAAAAGCGCCGATAAAATAAAAATATACGAATGAATATAATTATCGCGTATTACTTATATATAGTATATATATGTAAATGCACGGGATCGCTGATCGACTGTTGTTGATAGCAAGAGAATTTATGGTTGTACAAATTCGTAGTAGACGAAGCAAAATTGACGCGAACTGCTTCAATTGTTGTAAATAAAGAAATTGTTTGCGCGACATGAAAACATATGTTCTATATATTTAGCTAATATATATTAATATATCCACGAAAAAGGGCAACGATTTTAGTTCAGTTTTTTTTTTTCATTTTTGCATTCGCTATTAGTGGAATGAATTGCGCCGAGAATATGATTGAAATTTTATTATAAAATAAACGAAATTGGTGTTATCCTTTCAAACTTCAACTATGCGGTATATAAATAAAGTAAAAAATATTACTACGCTACAATTTTAATACACGTAGAATGTATGTATTTAACATTATACACTGAAATAAAATAATGTTACACATTTTGCCAAACTAGATAATAAAAGTAGAAAAATAGGCAAACATGTAAATAATCTAATAAATTACGGTCAGAACATTCTAAAAATATGTCAAATATTACCAAATAATTAGTAAATACTATAATATTGTCTAATGTTTATGTACATTTTTGCTCACTTTTCCTCCTTTTATCATCTAGTTTGGTCAAATGTATAATATTATTATTTTCAGTGTACTTTATAATATATGAAAAGTAGGATATACTTGAAAATGTTATAAAAATTACTATATCATATATTAAAAATTTCTACATAAGTTGAATATAATATTGTGCACATTCAAAAGTTTAATACATTACATAGTAATTTTTATAGTATTTTCAAGTATATCCTACCCATGTAGAAAAAAACAAACAGCACAAGCTTGGCCCAACACTGTCGATGATTGGCCGATCGTTAGTTGCCAATGATGGCCCATCGTCGGGATGAAACGCCAATTACCTCTGGCCCAACATTGGC